>JAKSZP010018540.1:0-165470 GCA_022478985.1 Massospora cicadina
AGATTTTCAACAAGAAGTCATTCCTTTTCCTTGCCCATCTTTTTCTCCATGGCAGCCTTCTCAAGTGGTTCAAAAGTCTGCTCCTAAGTCTAAACCCCTTTCTTGGGTGCCAATCACCCCCATTAACAATGGGTTAAATGACCAGGGCACAAACGCTAATCCTCCTGTTTCACAAAAACACATAGTCACTGAACGACCTAAAGCTAGTATAGAAGAAGCATCCTCTTCCACAAAGCTATCTTCCTCAACCTCTCAGCCAGCTAACTCTATTTCAAACCTGTCTCTATGAGGCAGCACAAACCCCCTACTTTAAAGGTCAAAAATTGAGCTGTGAAAATTCAAAGCCTCCTTTAAAAGCTATTAAGGTGGAGGAGCCATCCCAGGACCTATCATGCCCTAAGTGAAGCCCTGAACCTACCTCACCCCCTGTGGCCCCCCTAACCTGAATTGATAATTCCTCTGATGATGAATCTGAAGAGGGTGGCGAAGATAGAGGTCACTATGTCTTGGGAGCACCATATGAAGTGAAGATACCCGACAGGTTGAACCCTGATAGAGTGAATTGGGCTCAAACCCCCCGCCAAACTTACCTATGCCAAGTGTTGTGGGGTTTTGAGGTCATTGACACTGCCAGTGACGCTAACCAATTTATTGCCACCTTGATCCGCCCAAACCTGTGTGTTCATACCCTGCGGTCTATCCAGGAGAAATACCCTGAGACAGCCAAACAACTTGCCTCTACTCTCTAACTAAAGGGGGTTCTCTCTCTTCCTCCAACTTGGGCGTAACTTTAACTAAAGTGGAAGTTGTAGTCAATGGAGTTTGGGTTAAGGCCATCCTTGACACTGGGTCCCAGTAAACGTTGTGTCGTCAAAACTCATTGTAACGATTAAACTGGCCCCAGATCTTGACTACACCCAAGAATCTGAGACTGCAGGTCCCAACATCTGCGCCATTAGGGCGTACACTTCTCTGCCCATCCGTTTTGGGAAGCTCACCTTGTATGCACCCGTGGTGGCCCTGACTAACAATACCTATGGTCTACTCATTGCTACCCAATTCATGCTCAAGTATGAGGGGATTATTAACTTGAAGCAGAGTTATTTCTATCTGCTTAACTATGAGGTTCCCCTGATTTGACAAATAATGAGTCTAATAAAAAGGGTTATGTTTGCACAGTCAAGTATACTTTTCCACTTCAACCCTACATAATACCACTTCAAGATGACATACCAAACTGTTACCTCAATCAGTAGACGCCCTCGAAGGTACTCCTTTCTACGCTTCTGAAGAAGTGATTATCAAGGCTGGTGAACAAAGGGTAGTTGACACAAAGATTACCGTGCAAATCCCACACAACTGCCTCCTAAACCTAATTAGCATTGATGGAGTTAGTCCTTTGGAGCCCAGAGTTTTGCCAGGCGTGCTAGACCCTGCTTATCAACGACCTATCAACCTTCTGTTATGGAATCTCATCAAGAAGAATATGGTTGAAAAAAAGATCATGAAATCAGAAAAGGCACTCCAATTCCCTTTGAGGAAATAAAGCAGGTTCACTGTATTGGATCTATGGCGGATATGGGTTTACCCGCTGACCAGTCCATATTTACCCTACCTTCTATTGATATTTCCGATTATTTAACCCCAAATGGCCTGGAGAAATTCCACACCCTGCTTGAGGCATACAACGACATTTTTTTTAAATCTGACACTGACTATGGATACATGAATGGTTGTACTCATACTATTGACGTTGGTGATGCTCAGCCTATTCGCTCCAACCCTACCGCACAAAAATGTTGAGGAGCAACAGTTGCGGACGGAGCTCAAATAGCTGTTAGAAGCTGAGTTGTTGGTACCTTTCCTAAAGCCCTTGATCGTCCCCACTCCTATTGATAAAGAAGAAAAATGAAGGTCATCAAGTAGTTATGGACTACCATAAGCTGAACATCCTCACAAAGAAGGACAGCTACCCTATCCCCCGCATTGATGACGCTCTGCCCAGCTCTCTGTGTCTAAATTCTTCTCTGCCATGGACTTGGCTAGCGGGTATTGGCAGATGGATCTTTCACAACAGGATCAGGAGAAGTGCGCCCTTGTCTGCAGTGAAGGTTTTTTCCAACCCACTTGGCTATCTCAGGGGTTGTGCAAGCGCCTGCTACTTTTCAGCGGGCTATTGGTCATATTCTCCAGGACTTAAGCTGAGCTGTGTGATTGTCTACCTTGATGACATCAAAGTATTCTCTAAAAAATTTAACGAGCATTTCACTCACCTAAAGGAGGCTTTTCAACGCTTGCAGGCATCTAACATCAAACTAAAGCCCTCCAAGTGTAATTTCTTCCATAAGAAACTGGATTTTCTCGGGCATGGCATCTCACAAGATGGAATACAACCTCTACAGGATAAGGTTGAAGTAGTATAACAAGATTCCAACGCCTAAAACTCTTCGTGACATACAAGTCTTCTTGGGCATGATGGGTACTACCATCAACTTATCCCAAAATTTGCCCAACTCAGCGAGCTACCTGTCCGCCTCCTGGCTAAGACACCCCCTTCTATTAGGGGTGCTGAATAAAAGGCCGCATTTAAGATTTTGAAGGAGCTATTATAAAAAAGGCCAATACTCCGCCACCTTGACTATTGTAAGCCCTTCATGCTGTTCATGGATGCCTCTGATTATGCCGTTGGAGCTACCTTGGCTCAGTTAGATGAAAATCGGATCAATCATCATATTTCTTATTTTAGTGAAATGCTTTCAAAGTCTGAGAGCAATTACAACTTCACTGAAAAGAGAGCCTGGCTGTCTTTCTCGATGTTAAACACTACCACCCTTTTCTATATGTGACACCCATAGAGTGATTACTGACCACGCCTCATTAAAGTGGTTATAAAATATGAAAGATCCTACTGGGCGGTTGGCTCGCTAGGCTCTTAAGCTCCAGCATTATAAATATGACCATCAAACATTGAGCAAGGACACGCCATATGAATGTTGATGGGTTAACGCTTCTGCCTGTCCTTCACCTTGACAATAGTGAAGCCGAAAGGTTGCATGACCTCCTAATGACTCCTGACACATGGGCTGATGAAGATGAACCTGTACAAAAAATGTTAGCACAACATTCCCGTAACACAAAAGTAGAGAACTGGAAGTTATATAAGAAAGTAATGGTGAATTGGTTGGCCTATCTTAGATCATCAGAGCGTGAACCTGTGATTTAGGAGTCTTGTACCCTTCTAGGGCATAGCAGAGTACAAAAAACATTTGAGTAAATTAAAGAGCGATATTTCTTGAAAGGCAACATGGAGACAATAACTGAAGTCCTGGATGCATGTTTGACCTTCAAGAAGCAACTCTGCTATAAGCCAGGTGTTATTATCAACCCACTACGCCTCAACAACCCTTTCACATCATAATTCTAGATGTGGTAGGCCCTCTACCTCAGACCACTGGTGGTAATCATTATAAATTAGTTGGTATCGATCAATTTACTAAATGGTTTGAGGCTGTGGCTCTTCCTGCTCAAACTGCCAAAGCCACGGCCACGTTCCTTCATCAATATATATTTTCTCGCCATGGTTGTCCCCAGCTCCTGCTCTGTGAGAATAAAAAATTTTACCTCCCAAGTGGTGAAGATCCTCACTACATCCATGGTCACACAACAACTCTTTTCTGCCCCTACAACCCCTTGACAAATGGTACTGTGGAAAGAGCCGATGGGACACTGGTCTCTATTTTATGTAAAATAGCCACTTCTGACCCTCTTCACTGGGATCTTTACCTACACTGTTCTTTCATGGCGTACCTCATCAGCTATCACCAGATTCATAAAATGTCACCTTTCCAATTATTGTATGGGCGAGAACACAGCGTTCCAGATTTATTATCAAAAGATATCTTCACTGATAATGATGATCCAGAGAAACCTATGAAAAAAATTAGCCCAGCACATCATCCAGTTGCAATAAGAATCGATGACTAACTTAGCAAAGTTAGTCACAAAAGAGGGTCAAGCCACTAATGAGCTCCAGGCACATCTTCCTCCCTTCCTTTCAAGTATCTGACTTAGTGATTTACTACCACAATTGTATCATCCCTAGAAGGGAGAAACTCAGGTATATTTGAAAGGGACCTTTTGTAGTCAATTACAAGCGAGGAGAGGAGTACTCCATCAAATCCCTTGATACAGGAGTCACTATTAATTGAGTTCATGGCCAATTTCTGAGGCTTTATTCTCCCCCAAACACTCTTGAAGGGGGTGATATTGGACAATTACAAGTCCAATGTTGTATAAAGAGTGATTTGAGTTTCAATTTAAGTAAAATTAGCCAAAAGATCCTGACTGATTCTTGGTGGAGCCCTTCAAATCAGGGAAAAACATTTAATAATAATAAAAATTGGCTGATTAGTTCAAGTTTAGGTAGTTATAATATTATGACTCATTGGCGGGATCAAGGGTGCTCTTCTGAGGCCCCTCCCCACCTTATCACCTCTAAACCAGAACCAACAACTAAGCGGGGACCACCCCCTTTTATATGCGTGGTGGAGGTCCCACAAGGTAAAATTTTTAGCTAATGGGGGTTAGCTAAAATTTATTATATTGTTACCCCACGGGTATGTTTAGCTGAAAATTAACTCCTCATCTGTTGTTCAGCCAAAGTGAAGCGAGTTTTCCAAGCTTCAATAGGCTGAATTTCCATATTTCCTTATTCAAAAGGTA
This sequence comes from Massospora cicadina, assembly GCA_022478985.1. Classification (NCBI taxonomy): domain Eukaryota; kingdom Fungi; phylum Entomophthoromycota; class Entomophthoromycetes; order Entomophthorales; family Entomophthoraceae; genus Massospora; species Massospora cicadina. The sequence goes on from JAKSZP010018540.1 coordinate 4,723, forward strand.
ACAAGCCATTCTGAACTTTTCATTGAATTCCCTTTGACCTTTGATGCAGTTTAAATACTGACCGGTCAGATATTGAGAGGTATTGTTTTCTTATCCCTGTGGAAGAAGGTAAACTAAAAAACCTCAAATTTCTTATTTTGAAGTTTATTATTTTATTTTATTGTTTTAGCGGTACAATTCCCCAATTGTTGGAGTTTAGGCCTGTTTAGCACCAGCGAGGGAAAAACTCATAAAATACAACAAGACTGGACATCATAGTATGGCTACTATAAGCAAACAAATGGCGTTAAGAAAAATAAGCTCATCTTTAAAACTTTAGGCATCTATAGAATTATATAGAAAGGGATATGAAAATTATTTTAGAATAAAACAAAAAGGTTAGAGCATTAAACTTTAACTGGTTTATAATATCACAAAAGATACAGATAAAGGACATTAAAGTATATATATAAAGAGGAGTGGTAGCATAGCGGGGTGGTCCCTGTTCCATTCTGGGTTGGGTTTTTTTTAGTACTAGATAGTCCCCCTGGGTTGGGTTTTGATTGAAACAGGTTTGAAACAAGCACAGGCTAAAAAAACTTGGTATGGTATATTTGTCCTAAGGTCAACTCACCTCATTTACTTTAAATTATATATATAAAAATAATAGGTGCTATAAAAAAAGCCTTCTTTCCCTAATCTTCTTAGCCTTATAAAAGTAATTATCTAAGCAGTTTGACCAATTAGTTAACATGATTGGTGAGAGTCTATTGAGTTAGCATTGATTTGTGACATGTTGAAGTCCTATGACAAATAAATAATAGGCTAAAATCTTTGTTAGCACTCAAAAGCACATTTAGATAATTTAGGTAAGTAAATAACAACTAGCACAAAGCCACCCTATCTATCAAGTTTTAATTATATAATATATACTACTACTGGTGAAAGGCTTAGACTAAAGTTTCAAAACTTAATCAATAAATTTATAAATTACCCACTATACTAATATAGTAACATTTTATATTAAATCCTTAGATGATGATATTCGAATTTACTCACATTTTTAGTTTTATAACTATTTATTAAACTGAGGTAAGCCAACCAGGGGATGGACATTAAAGAACTAAAACTAAAAATCATAAAAAATAACGATTTAAATAAAGCGCCAAAAATGGATGGATCGATAGAATCATACCTAACAAAATATCCAACCAGGTGGGCAGTGAATACTGCTATCCCTCCATGGTGGATGGGGAGGGGGATTGGGGGGCTCATCTTTGGCTGCATCCATCTCATCCCAGAGTAGGGTGCGTGTTAAGACAGATAGTAAGGGTGTAGGGGCATTGACAGTATGGGGTTCAATATCCCTGATGACTGGAACTTCCAAAAAGTTGCTAGCCATCATAATGCCAACAATGTATTTGGCCCAAGCGTCTTCAGCTTTGAGGCGGGCGTCTGGGAGTTTAATGAATGTGGCAATGTTGGTTTGGGTTATTTTTGCTTTCAGATTCCGTGCTACTGTTACCACGTTCTGGATAGCTTCAGTGACGTTTTTGTGTAAAGTTTTCATATTGATCTTACTTTATGTGGTAAGATCTTTGGGGATAACAGGAGGTGGAATTCCTCCTGCGAGCGCAGCCACAGATTTGATGACAACTTTGTGGAGTGGACGGCAATCTGGTGTGGCAGCTGCTTCTACTGCTAGCTGGTGGTCGCTGTAGAACGGTTTGGCGTTAGGTTGTGGGACATAATTCCTAGGTGAGAATTTTGCATCCCATTCTGCATTACAGAGCCGCTCGACTTACAGTGATGGTTCCTCAATGACATTACCTGATTTGTCGATTTCATCCAATAATTCCCATGGGTTTTGGTTGAATTGGATTGGGGAATCAGCATATGGTAGGTTTGTTTGATTCATTTGCGGAAGCATGGGATTAAACTGGGATCCAATCTGATGTTTGATTGGATAGTTTATTTATGGCATTGGGGTGGGGAGGAGGCTGATTGGTGGCTGCAGGTGTAGCTGCAGCAACAGGCTTTGGGGGTGGGGGAGGTAGGATTGTGCCCCATACCAGAAATTTTACAGGGTGGGCATCAGTTTGGAGGTCAGCGGATGAGTCATCCAATCTGTATGAAGTGGTTGAATAGGGCACTTTCATTTTGAGTGGTCTAACTCAAAACATGATGGACAGATCATCTGCCCACCCTTGACATGGGCCCAAAATGGATGGTCAGGTGCTGAGGGAATAACAGTGCATGGCAGAATTGCTGCCGCAATTTTACTAAATTCAGGGCTTATTGTGGCATATGCCCAAGGCCCAGCAAGTCGTGTGGCCCCATTTGGGACCACAAATTTTAAGATGGGGTGGAGCCATAGGCTGCCAAACAGGCCATCAGCTCCTGGTGGAGCACTTCAGGGGGATGTGGGTGGGCAGGCCAGCAAACTGGACCACCAAAGTGGTGTCCGCTGGGAGCTGAGTCTGAGTTGTGGGGAGAGGGGTGCCCTGGAATACCAGGGGCACAGTTGCTGCAGTGGCAGTGTCAGCTTCGCAGGTGAAGCTGAGGTCAAAATACCCCTTGTAGGGGCAGAAATCAATAAATCTGGCAGGTATCATCACCGCCTGTGCCATTTCAATAGTGGCTTGGTCGTGGTATGGGAATAGTTTCCCATATTTGACCCTTAGGCCATAGCACATATTGCTCAGGGGAGCAATAGGGGGCAGCGTGGTACCACTTGGGTATGAGCAAGGTGGGCGTCTAGGTCCTTGGGCGGAATGAATCAGCTCATAGGTTTGGAATGACTGGGTGAACCAGTCCTAGTGCGTTTTCCTGCCGGATGGAAAATGACAGAGAGTTTTGCTGCTGCCCCACACTGGAGCAGCTGGCAGAGAATCCAAGGACATCAGAGTGAAACTACTATGGGCAAATTCAATTTGTTTTTTTTCATGTAATTTGGCTTGGAAAGTTACTCCAAGCAGAAAGAAAGTGAGTTTTATCACTATTAATCCATTTAATTAAAATGCCAAATTGTTTTAAGATCAACATATGAAAACATATAGGTGAAATGTAACATAATAAATTTTTAACAAGTACTGATTTGGTTTAATCTAGTAACAGATAGATGAGAAAAAATAGCTGTAAATTTCTTAAAGTTTAAAAAAGATCAGCTTATAGCATTTATATATATCCCTTAAAATAATTATATGTAACTGGTTATCTCAAAGCTTTTTAAATCAAAATAAGCTTATGAGGTAGGCTTATCACAGAGATTGTAATATTTATAGCAAATTAAAGCGCATAATGTTGATAATCCTCATTCTCAATAATAGGTCACTCCATTAGTGTGCCAGGCCATACAGTATGAAAACAGCTGGCCCTTGCTCCTTCATCTTCATTGGTGACCTTTAGCTATAAGTTTTCAAGGCAACCCACTAACCCAGTAGACCAAAAACTTCTCCTTATGAGGCTTGACCACTCATTATGGCTCAGAGGTCCTCTTCTGGGACTTGTCCAACGATTGTGGTTCATTGGCCTTGATTCCCACGGGTTTCTCCCCCTGAATCCTTCCAGTTCATCATTGTCACTGCTAGTTGCCTAAGTTCCCATGGGGTTTTTCATCTAGTTCAAGGTTGAGAGTTGGTTGCGCTGACCATTCCAGATGCTTTTTACCCAGCACCTAACTTCTGGGGAGCTTCAGTCCCACCTCTATCAGCCAAGCTAACCTCTGTTTACTGAAATCTTAATAAAGGTAGATAAACAAAAGGTAAGATAACTTATTAAGAGGAAGATCAAACTATTTATAGGCATTTATTGCCTGTCCACATCATTGGTACTTATAGCCAGCATTATCAGCACTCACTGGCGATTCTCCCTGCTTAAAATTTGCTAGCATTCTCACTGGTGATACTCATCATCCTCAAATATCCATAATTACATCAATCCACAGTTTGTTGTAATACAAATTAATTAAATATTAACAACCTCAACATAAGCTGCCGGTGTCAAATCTATCAAAATGTTGTTGTAAATTATTCCTGATACTCCCATGAATTTGAAATAGTGTTATAACTTATTGTCTTACTATTAAATAGTTTGACATCCTTGCATAAGTTTCCAGTGTGTAAAATTGACTGAAAACTCCATTGATCCTTTCCCAATATTCTCAACGTCAAATTAAAGCAATTTTCCATCTTGATTGGTATTAGTTATCTCAACATCTGTCATAGCTTGAAGATGACATCATTATGGGGACAAATACCAAGGACAAAGCTGCATGTCAGGAGGCCAAGAAGGTGGAGTTGGCAGGCCTCCCTGACCTCAAGCATACCTTGGATCAACGCTGGGTGAAGGCAAGGTATGCCAAGGTTGGTCCTATGGATTCAATAAAATTTGGCCCTGTATACCAGCAGGTGCGTTAAAACAAACCAGTTTTGCAAAAAAATGATGGTTAAATTTGGTTTCTCAGTGAATGGGGTCTCAAAACCTGTCCAGTTTTTGAAAGTTCCAGCTTGGGTCAGCCTCTTTTAAAAATTGATAACTAAGTTTGGTCGATTACCAAGTATAGTTTACTACCCAATAGAAGCATGCGCTTATTGGTGCACCTCAGCCTAGCACCACTTTCAAAAAATGTCTCCCTGAATTCCCTTAAATCTGTTTTCTTGAGATCAATCTCTCTCATTGGTTGACTTCCTTTATTTTGATTTATTCGAGGTATGCTGACCAGGGGGACAGACAGTACCGATCACAACACTCAAAACGGCAAAACAAACTACTAACCAGGTGGGAAGCAGAAACTGCTTAACCCACCATGGCAGAGGGTGAGGAGGGGTCGGGGGTTGGTTTTCAGAAAGACCCACCTCGATCAAGGGGTGTTGGTTACAGTACCGGATCAGAGCAGAGAGCCAGGGCGTTGGGGCATCTGCATAGTGGGGGCTGAGGTCAGCGTAGTAGGAGTTTTCCACTTCTGCATCAAGATAATGATGGGAAAGTGTTTCAACAAAAGCTGCGAGGAGAACTTTAGCTTCTTTGCGGGCTTCAGGAAGTTGGGTGAAAAGGGAGATACTGTGGCGGGTGATTTTGGCTGAGGGGTTGAATGAAGCAAGCGTTGCGACATTCATAACAGCGATTTCAGCATCATCAAATAGTTTTGAGATGTCACTGCAGGGAGATTCAGGGAAGTCGGGGGGGAAGAAGATGGTGGGCAGGCCATGCTGGAGCTGAGCCACTGACTGGGCCACCGCGGTGCGTAGTTTTGGGCAATGAGGAGAGGCCACCGCAGCTAAGGCGAGCTGGTGGTCACTTTGGAAGGGGCTGTATTGGGTAGAGGAGCGAAATGGCGAGGGGTAGGGGTTTCATCGAAGTCAGGAAGGAAAAATTCTGCCTGACCATAATTGCCATGGCAGAGAGGTTGACCTGTATGCTTACTAATGAGGATATTACCTGATTCGTCAGTTTCAGCCAATAGATCCCATGGATTTTGGTTCACTGGAATAGTGGCATTTAAATTTGAGTGGGTAGGATTGGGCGAATGGGCAGCTGCTTGGGTGTGAATGTTGGTCCAAGCATTGCTCTGATTGGCTGGCTTAGATTTAGGTGGGAGAGTGAGGATGGAGGTTTTGGGTGGGGCTGATTTTCCATGTGGGCCCACTGAACGAGATTGGTGGGTGGGAGGGGGCAGCAAAGTGCCCCATACTGAACCTCCAGAGGGGGGCTCAGAAGTTGCATCAGCGGATTTGGCCTTAGGGCACGCTCTTTTTGCATGGTCAATGCCAAAGCAGGGAACAAATCTGCCTACCATTATCGACCCGAGCCCAAAAGAAATGATCTGGCGCTGCAGCCACACTAGCGCTGGGTGGGATTTGTTGGGCTATGGTAGGGTGGTGTGGTATGATGGTGGCTGTTGCACGAGGAGTAGCAAGGCGTTCTGCACCAGATGGAATGGCAAAGATAAGGTTGGGCTGAGTGCCATAAGCCATGAGCCCCGCGACCAACTGGTCATACAAAACCTGGGGTGGAAGGTGGGATGGGAGATTTGCAAAGGATACCACTAGCGTGGTGTCTGAAGGGAGGCGAGTATGGGTTGTGGGAATGGGGGTTTTTTTATAAATTAGAGGAGTTTGTGCTGCCGCTTCAGCATCCTCCTCAGATTGGAACCCAACGTCAAAGTAGCCCTTAAAAGGGCGGAAGTCTATAAAGCCAGCTGGCGCAAAGGCTGTAGTGGCTAGGTCAATAATTGCCATATCGGCATATGGGAACAAACGCCCATAGTCCACTCTGAGGCAATAGCGGATAGCAGAGCGAGGGAGGGCGAGAGGATGGGGGCGAGAAGGGTGGACGCGCGCCAGGTGGAGCGCTAAGTCCCGTGGGGGGACAAAACGGTTGGAAGCAGTGGGTGGGCTGTTTAAACCCGTCCGAACGCGCTTGCCTGCAGGGCGGAAAACGCTAGGTGGGGGTGCACTGCTACCCCACACTGGGGTGGCAGGCGGCAGAGCCAAGGACATCAAAGAATAGGTTATTGGGAAGATGGCTGTAGATAAATAAACTTAAATTTAAAATCGCTCAAAAGTGACTTTGAGCGGTTAAAGAGAGTTGGTTGACTTCCTTTATAATAAAACGCTTCACTGTATAAATTTTTATATATGTTATCTTGGATGAACTGTGCTCAGACCTCTTCAAGGAGGTCTCACGCAATGTTAGTTTTTAATTTTAATAACAGTAAATATCTCCTCTCATTCATTGTTGAGCCGCCCAGGTCCCCTCCAACCTGTGCCTCCTCAAACTCCCACTCAGAGCACCACTTGGGTATGAACCCCACTTTGGGGTTCACTCCCACCTTGTTAAATCCTTTTGGTTCTTCCCTATACTGATAACAATCCTCAACCTAAGTTTTACAGCTCAAGTACCCTCTGCAGGGCTCTAATAACTTTACTACTAACGACTAGTTCCCTGGCGTTGGCCCTGTGCACCATGCACTACCATGCTGGGAACAGGAGAGTTATAGACACTCTCCTTACATTAGTCAACCAACCACTTAACCTTATATGCACAAACTTTTTCCATGTAGGACTTTCACAAAGTGCAAACAGTGTGCGCCAGCTGTTGGCCATGGCTGCGGTGGGCTCACTACTGTTTACTCTTTTTCCTGAAGGTTGGAGCATCTTGGCGTTATTCTCGCTACCTCTGATTGGAATGTACTCACCCTTCTTTCTCATACCCAGTAAATACGGACATTTCACAATCTGAGTGTCGTGATTCCCCAATCTTCCACTGAAATTAACAAAACCAACTCAAAATAAATTAGTTTTTCTTTGACACCGCATTTGGATGGTGCAGACAAGATCCTCAATGACAGGCCTGTTGGTGACGGCCTTGGATTAAGTCAGACAACCCATTGCTGAAATGGTATAGGTTCATTTGCAACCAAATATGCGTTTTATAACCACGTTTCCATATATACTATTAAGCCATGTCTCTACCCATATGTCTTAAATATGGACCCCATTTCAGTGTATCAGATCACTCCAGAGAACCCACGCTTGACCACAACCATGATCTGTGCAACCCAGGAGGTGGAGAAGGTGTTACAAATTAAATCTTAAAAACGTTTATGCAGTTGTTGAAGATATGGTGAGATATGTGGCCTCAGTAGTAAGAGTGGCCAACTATCCCTCTCCATTTTATAATGCAAAGACGTACCCTGGGGGTATGTATAACCCTGAAGAAGAGTTTGGTGTGAAGTGTTGGCGTTTTTGGCTATATATAAGGTCATTTTGGTTATTTTTTGTTAACTGCTACCCTCTCGTCCCCTTCAGGTAAGATTAGCACTACTATCATGGTGGATACTGGAGCCTCTGAGAGTTTTATTGACCAAGACCTAGCTGACTACCTTGAGCTTAGTTACTTGCCAGGTAGTATAGTTAGGGAGGGGCATTTCAAGGTATTCCCACCCTGAAGGTACTTGGGTTATTGGATTATCAAGCGGGCAAGTATCTTTTGACGTCCCGTTTCAAAGCAATCAAAAACCTTTTGTACCCAATATTTTTGGGAGTAGAATGGTGGAGAAAGCTTGACGTCAGAACTAACTTGAAAAAAGTACCCTATCTTTAACTTTTAAGAATGGTCGCAAGTTGGTTATTTCTTTGGTTGAAGACAACTTTCAGGGCGATTTGCCCCATTGACCCATATCCACATTCTCAGTCTTATACCCTTGTTAAAGCCCTCACTGGAGGTACCTTTACCTTCCTGTTTGGAGGGTCTGGAATCTTTATTTGACGTGGCTTCAGCTAACTATTATCTGCTCATTCAGAGTTTTAGATTTAAGTTCAAGATCACAGTTGATCTGGTGCATTTATCTTCCCCTATTTACCCTTTGACTGTACAGGATGAAGCAGCATTAGATGTGTGGGTTAAGGAGCAGTTAGCCAAAGGCGTGATTTTTCAGTGTACCTCCCCAGTATGCTCCCCATTAATTTTTGTGGAGAAAGATAATGGTCCTTTATGCCCATGTGTCGATTATGGGGATCTCAACAATGTCACTGTACCAGATTTACATCTCATCCCTTTGGATTTAAAGATTGCACGCTATTTGAAGAAGGGGAAAGTCATCTCTAAACTGGATTTCTTAAATGAGTTCAATCAAAATCCGGATTAAGAAGGGCCATGAGTGCTAACTGCAATCTGTACCAGAAATGGGACTTTCTAATTTTGGGCCATGCCCTTTGGGCTTAAGAATGCCCCTGCTATCTTTCAACTCCGTATTGATGCAGATTTGGGGGACTTGCTGGGGTATGTGCGGTTGCCTACCTGGATGATATTTTGGTGTTTTCCCCTGATCATGAGTCCCATACATTACACCTTAGGCAAGTGGTGTAGAGGTTAAAGCCAGCCTTACGCTGAAGGTTAGCAAGTGTGAATTTTTCAAGTCTCAGGTCACCTCTCTGGGCAACGTCATGTTTGACTGAGGACACATGATAACTCCAGACAAGGAGAAGGTAAATCTTAAGTGAAATACACCAATTTTGGCCAATAAAATGAGGAGACTTTTGGGGGACATGTACGTTCCTCAAGAAAGTTCATGCCAAATCTTTATGAGGTGGCAGCATCTCTATATATAAGGTGAGTAGGGCAAAAGTGCTTCAGTGGTCCCCCATTTTGGAGGATGATTTCCAAGCAGTAAAGTGCACCCTGTTTTCCACGTCTGTCCTTTGCCATGTAGATCCTGAAAAGGAGTTCATTGTTTTTGCTGACGCCTCCAACTTTGCCATGGTGGCTGCCTTATTACAAGTGGGCTAAAGATGGAATAGAGCATCCGGTGGGATATTTTTCTAGGAAGATGTCTCTGCCTGAAGTAAACTACGCCATTTATGACAAAGAGCTTGTCGGAAAATCAACTTTGGACTCTGCTAGTTGGCAGGCTAACCAGTATGAAGACTGGTCAGCCCTTGCCATTTTACCTTAGGCGTCAGGGCTAGCAGCGCCGTCTAACCCCTTGGCATGTCACCCATGCCATTTTGGGGATCCCCATTAACCTAAACTACAACCAACAAAATAAATAATAAACTTAGAACAAAAGGTAGAGTAGGCAAAGAGAGATATTTATTGAAAGGAAATCTCTAGGTATTCATACTATCTACAAAAGGGCTACTGCGCCCACCACTGACCTATCAGCTCTTCTGCTGGTTCTTCCAGCCAACCACTTCTCTTTTTCTTATTCTTATTCTTATTCTTCTACTACTCTATTCTCTTCCCTGGCGTCGACCCTCTCACTCCATCCTTCCCAATGTTCAAATTAGTTTTGGTTCATCCTCAGCCTTAAGTCACCGGTGAACCATATAAACATAATAATCTAATTAAATGTCAAATTTGGATTCAACCTTCAAATTGATAATAATGCGCCAGAAACAAGTTTTATCACTTGCTTTGACTCAGAATATCTTGGCATCTTGACGACATCTATTCTTGTCTTATATTGATAATAAATGAGGCACTGGAAACAACCTCAGCCACCTTAAACTCATAATTGTTGAATTTGCCAGCATCAGATTATCAGCCAGCAAATTCATGGGTAAGCAAAACATTGGCTTTCCACCAGAAATCCCACAACAGACCACGAATGGCCGTTGGCGTTGACCACTGATTCTGCTGACAGATTGGATCATCCTCAGATATTAGTCACCGGTGATCCTTCTACTAATTTGGGGCCACCGATTGGCCCCACTCAAACCTAAATACTGAACTCAGCGGAATACTAATTTTGGCTCAACCCAAATTGGGAAGCAACTAACCAGCAATCAAGCTAAATACCACGAAATTTAATCAATAAACCATTCTGCCAAGATTGACTATATTATTCCAAATAACGCTTAAAAATTGGAGGATTCCATCTGGTTAAAATTCTAACATTCCCCTCCACTTAACCAGATGGTAATCCTCCTACTTCCAACCTTAGCGTGTGGGGTGGGCGTCCAGGGCTTGCCCCTCCCCGCCACCAACAATTGCTGGAACCAAACCACAGTGGCGCATCACCGCCACCTATTAACCAACCTTTAGCTACTTAATCACCAACCAGCAGAGTCCCCCTGTAGTGAGCACCAATGTCGGAAAATTGACTTTGGGCTCTGCTAGTTGGCAGGCTAACCAGTATGAAGACTGGTCATCCCTTGCCGTTTTGCCTTAGGCTTCAGGGCTAGCAGCGCCAGCTAACCCCTTGACATGTCATCTGCGCCATTTTGGGGATCCCCTTTAACCTAAACTACAATCAGCAAAATAAATATAAACTTATAACAAAAGGTAGAATAGGCAAAGGGAGATATTTATTGAAAGGGAAGCGCCATGTATTTATACTATTTACAAAAGGGCTACTGCGCCCATCGCTGACCTATCAGCTCTTCTGGTAGTTCTTCCAGCCAACCACTTCTCTTTTTCTTATTCTTCTTCTTCTACTACTCTATTCTCTTCCCTGGCATTGATCCTTTTACTCCATCCTTCCCAATTGCTGAAATAGTTTTTGTTCATCCTCAGCCTTAAGTCACCGGTAAACCATTTAAATATAATAATCTAATTAAATGTCAAATTTGGATTTGACTTTCAAATTGATAATAATGCGCCTAAAACATCTTCAGTTGCTCGCTTTGACTCAGAATATCTCAGCATCTCGCTGACATTTATTCTTGTCTTATATTGAAAATAAATGAGGCACCAGAAACAACCTTGGCCACCTTGAACTCATAATTATTGGATCCGCCAACATTGGATTATTAGCCAGCGAATTCATGGGTAAGCAAAACATTGGCTTTCTGCCAGAAATCCCACAACAGACCACAAATGGCCATAGGCATCAACCACTGATTCTTCTGATGGATTGGATCATCCTTGGCTATTAGTCACTGGTGATCCTTCTACTAATTTGGGGCCACCGATTGGCCCCACTTTAACCCAAATACCAAACTCAGCGGAATACTAATTTTGGCTCAACCAAAATTGGGGAGCAACTAACCAGCAATTGAACTAAATACCACGAAATTCAGTCAATAAACCATTCTGCCAAGATTGGCTATATTATTCCAAATAACGCTTAATCATTGGAGGATTCCATTTGGTTAAAATTCTGACAGTGCTATTAGTAGTAGTGGAGGTGTTGACTTATTAACGTCATCACATGCATGGCTCTTCCCAACCTTTCCACATATGTACACATCACCGTGCCTTACTGTACTACTGCGCACCTCATGTCCTAACTTCATGACAGACCCATTGGCTTAAAACCCTTGCTAATTTGCCTTTTCTTATGATTTTACTAAGGGCAAGGAGAATGGGTTGGTAAATGATTTGAGCCGTAATCCTGCAATAGCTCCCAATCCAAAGGAGGTGGAGGTTCATAATACCCAGTTGATGATTCCACCAGGTAAGATTGTGTCTCAACTTCCCTCTCCCACGGCCAACAGGCCAGCGCTTGCTCCTCTGGAAAATTTGGAGAAATACAGTACATTTATAAAGCTAGACCATTCTCAACCGTTATCAGCCAAATATACTATGGTACTTGCTAAGGGCGCGCTAAATCAGGAGGACATGGCCAGAGAGTACCATTTGAAAAATGTGATGGTGTGGTTCTAGGGGCGCCTATGAGTTCCTGCTGGACCACTTCTCCTGAAAATCATTCAGTACCATCATGATGGAATCACCGTTGGTCATCCTGGAAAGGCAAAGACTTTGGATCTAGTTTAATGCACATACAATTTGAAGGACACCCGCTCAGGTGGGAAGGTATTGTAAAGAGTGCCTGATCTGCAATCAAATGAAACCAAATCAACAACCACTAGCAGGGTATTTGGTACCAGTTCAAAAGGCTGAAGGGCCCTGAACTTCCCAATCAGTGGATTTAATTGTGGAATTACTTGTTTCTAATGGTTATGATGCCATCATAGTAGTGGTGGACCATTTTATGAAGTTCACCCACTTAATCCTTGCAGAACTACAATTGCGGGTGAGATGGCTAGGCTTTTCATCACTCATGTTGTGTGTGTGTTTGCGCTTCACAGGGTCCTCAAGAAATTATTAATGATTGGGTACCCCAGTTTACCTCTGTCTTTTGGAAAGAGTTGTGTAAGACTCTTCAAATTCGCCCCCGCCATTCAACTGCCTATCACCCCCAATCAGATGGGCAGACTGACGAGCAAACCAGTGCTTAGAACAGTTTCTGCGGTGTTACACTGCCACAGATCATTCATATTTGTTTCTCATCTTCCTATGGCCCAGTTTAGCTATAAAAACATGTTAAATACATCTATTAGTTGTTCCCCATTTTTTGCCAACAATGGGTTTTACCCTGCTTTCAACATGGAGTCCAGCTGTGAATCTAAAGTTGAAGCGGTGCTGGACTTTGCAAAAATGATCAAGAAAGTACACCAGGGGTTTCTACAAGTTTGGAGCTGGAAAAACAAGTATATAAGGAGAACGCTGATGGTAAGAGACAAGTGGGTCCAGCGTACAAAGAAGGGGATCTTGTGATGCTTGATGCTAGAAAAATCCCTATCAAGCAGCCATGAAAAACTGGGATCAAAGAGAATTGGCCCTTACCGCGTTGTTAGAAAGGTGGGCCACGCCTCATACAAGTTAGATCTTCCCTCTTCATTTCATATCCTTTCTGTCTTTCACAAGAGCAAATTGACGTTGTTTGAGGACCCCATCAGAGACTCCTGAGGCTTATCTCGTGGATGGGGCGCCAGAGTGGGAAGTGTAGGAAATAATAGCCTCCCAGAAAGTAAAAGGAAGGCTTGAGTACCTGGTATCCTGGAAGGAATTTGATGCAGTGGAAAACAGTTGGGTACCAGCGCAAAACTGCGCACATGCCCAAGATCTGATAGATGTTTTCCACAAGCGTTTTCCCCAGGCTTCCAGACCTCAGTCAAAGCAGACCATTGCCACTATGAAGTTGGCCCCAGCCCACAAGAACTTTTCTCTAGCGCAAGCCCTTGGAGGGGGTGGAGCCCCAAAAGGATGAGAGGGTAATCTTATGGCTTGAAGATTACATAATCATGGGGACAAATACCAAGGACAAAGCTGCATGTCAGGAGGCCAAGAAGGTGGAGTTGGCAGGCCTCCCTGACCTCAAGCATACCTTGGATCAACGTTGGGTGAAGGTGAGGTATGCCCAGGTTGGTCCTAGGGATGCAAGAGAAGTATGGCCCTGTATAACAGCAGGTGCATTAAAACAAACCAGCTTTTCAAAAATGACGGTTCAATTTGGTTTCTCAGTAAATGGGGTCTCAAAACCTGTCCAGTTTTTGAAAGTTCCAGCTTGGGTCAGCCTCTCCTAAAAATTGATAACTAAGTTTGGTCGATTACCAAGTATAGTTTACTACCCAATAGAAGCATGCGCTTATTGGTGCACCTCAGCCTAGCACCGCTTCCATCAATTGATTGTTCCCTGAATTCCCTTAAACTGTTTTCTTGAGACCAATCTCTCTCATTGGTTGACTTCCTTTATAATAAAAACGCTTCACTGTATATTTTTTATATATGTTATCTTGGATGAACCTGTTTGCAGACCTCTTTGAGGAGGTCTCACGCAATGTTAGTATTTAATTTTAATAACAGTAAATATCTCCTCTCATTCATTGTTGAGCCGCCCAGGTCCCTCCAACCTGTGCCTCCTCAAACTCCCACTCAGAGCACCACTTGGGTATGAACCTCACTTTGGGGTTCACTCCCACCTTGTTGTTAATTTCCTTTTGGTTCATCCCTCTACTGATAACCATCCTCAACCTAAGTTATTACAGCTCAAGCACCCTCTGCGGGGCTCTATTAACTTTACTACTAATGATTAGTTCCCTGGCGTTGGCCCTGTGCACCGTGCACTACCACGCTGGGAACAGGAGAGTTATAGACACTCTCCTTACAACATCCTCAGCCTCAGTTGCCAGTGTCATGATCCACCAATTTCCTATTGGTGACAATCCCCAAAACTTTCTTGATCCGCAGGATCAAGACAGCTCAACTCAACCAGATGGGGAGCATAAATTGGGGTATTATCATTATATAATAAAATTGAAACTAGTAAAATAGTCAGCAATTGTCCTCAACTAATCAGTATACCAATTTTGTTAATATGTGAGGAATATCACCTGGTTAAAAATCCAACATATCCCCCAACTTAACCAGATGATATTTCTCGAGCGCAACTCCACCATTTTCAGTGAGCCAAGACATCATCAACGTGATGGTTGGGAGGTTATTGACTCTTCCTCCATCTCCAAGAGGCGTTGGAAACTGAACATTGGGGATAAGGTTCCGCTGGTGGCATCCTCCCCCAAAAAAAGATCCAGTGACCTTTTCGCCTCTTAACTAAACCTTAAGCTAATCAAGCAACACACTAACAGAGCCACCTGTAGTGAGCGCCAAGTGTAAACTTTTGGTTAGTTTACTGCACAGGTTAATTGTAAATTAATAAAAGCACTAGCTGTATGGCAACAACTAGTAGGTTGAGTCTTTGCAATAATTGACAACAAATACACTCTGGTAAACTGTACTTGATAAAAACAAATGGGGACCTTTATTCCCTTCAATCTCCTAATTTAGAAGTAAATAAAAAATTATATATCAGTTAAATTCTGTTTTTATTAGACAATGCTAGGGGTTTTCTGGGAAGAAAGCAGTTAAATTTTTAAATAATTCTCTAAAAATCAACTGATTAGTCTCATAAAACTTCTGATCCTTATTAACTTCCAAATGATGGCAAATTCATTTTTCTTAGTTAGTCCTCAGCATTGTAAGCTTTTGCTGAATGGCAGCTATTCCCTTGTGTAGAAACCATACACAGATGGTCTGGGAGCCGTGTTACCTGATTTAAACTATAACTACTGCTGAAACAAGCGCTAAAATACTTTGGTAGCTTTGTAAAAATGACTCTAACTGTTCAGCGCCACTGTTTGAACCATATCTATGGCAATCTGATTTGGCAATCAAGCCCTCATTATAATGCTTATTTAACATTGTCAGGGATGATCCCTGACAAAACATTAACTGAAACCAATTGTCAGATTAATCATTTGGTTAATTATGACTAATAGTTTGGTTGGCAACCATTGCCAAACAATAGATTGCTTTTAAAACCTATAAAAATTAATTACCAAGCAAGATGGATAATGAAGTCAAACAAATTTTCAACACATAAGTTTCTATTTAATTTTATTTGAGGTGAGCTAACCTGGGGATGATACTGCAACAATTAAGGAAAAAATTGAATGAATAGGAAAGGAGGATAAAATCTGGAAAACCTTCATGCGCGGTGTAAGATAGGCCAGGAACTCCATGGACCGCCTTTTCTATTTGCTATCTCAGTTTGGGGAATTGGTGTGCAACGCCAACACAGTCATAATCATCCTCTACCCAAAGTTCCTGTACCAGAATTGAACTTGGGGAGGCAGCAGTAGAGTCCCTATTCTACCACTGGGGTATCCTCCCCTAACACATAAGCTTTTAAAATATAAAGTATTTCTATACAACTAACAAGAGTGGCCTTATAAATTATGTATGCCCAGTTGTATCATTAAATATATTAGCTTAAAGAAGACAACCTTAATGTTGCAACCTTTTATTATATAACTCTTAATAAAATCTATAGTGTTAATAGACTTAACAATCAAGGATAAAATGATGCTTATTAACATAAACATATCATATATCTTTTAATTTGTGATGTCATACTTTAAAGTTTTAATAAACTGATTATAGGTATTGACTGTATGACTCAAAAATACCTTTAACACTAGTGTTAGTAAAGTTCTGAAAACTTTTTCATTATACCTTGTTATGCACAAGACCAACTTAAATTCAAATAATGATACCTAAAGTCATGATAGAACGTTTTTATAACCTAAACTTGAAATTAAAATTTGAGTTTCTACATAAAGCAGCTGTTTCAAAAGATAAACCACTCAATTTTCATGGTCAGATACATCCCTAGTTTCCAATTGCCATCTTTCTTTAGGTTTGGCACTGATTCAAAATGCCAAAGTAATGTCCAACACAAGGTTGGATTTTTAAGGTAATTGTTAGTGCAAAATGCAACTAAACAAATAAAACTCTGAATTAGGGAAACTCAAATTGAGAAAAGATACAAAACAAGTTATCAAGGTTGCAAACCTCAGAACTAGCCACATCATATTTATAATTTAGTAAAGAATGTTGCAGGCGCTCAAAACCCATTAATTAGGTGCTACAAGCGCAATAAGGAAAAGCACAGAGTAATTGGGGGAGATTAAACCCCAAAAATAAGTTTGTGTTAATGCACCAAAAATTGGTGCATTGCAGAACTCTAGGTAAGACAAGTTTAGGGTAGCCTCAAAGCTACTAGAGAAATCTATGCTAGGGGGTAACTGAGAAAAAAGATGAACTGAAGTTTGAAATGTGCAGTTGAAACCTTTTAAGCTTTCCCTTATGGGGTGCCTCTCCTTCACAAACCAAACACCCAGCCATAAATCCCATAAGCAATTTGACTCAGAATTTGGGAATTTGAACATGTGTCAAAATGCAACAATAGGGTGCTTACCTGACCATCACATGAAAGTTTATAGTTATAACATTTATAATCTTAAACAATACAGATATATGATCTCAGCAAAGTTTCACTAATGGCATTAATTGCACTAAGCTCTTTAGAAAGTTTTGAAGGGTATAAGCTTAACCTGAGCATATGCTCAAGAAAGTTTTTATAACTAGAGTGTTTAGAATTTAAGTGATTCTACCAAAAATGATTAAAAAAACAAAAACTATAGATCTCTATAGACTTAATATCTGTATAAGCTCAAAAATAGATAATCCATACCAGTAAAAGAAAAGGATGTATAAATTACATAGCCATGTGCTTATATTCAGCTAAGCCTAACCTGAGATTTGGGTATTATATATATATAATAGGAAATAAAAACTAATGCAGTAAATGTTTAAGTATGCGGTGTCAGAAAATTAACCAGATGGATTTCTCCCCTAGCTACCAAAATTAGGGTCAACATTGGTCAGAGCTGGCATATTTATTATTTACCACATTTTGATAATCTTTAATATAATGTGACAGTTTGTGTTCCCCAATTAGTTATGTTGAGCTATTTTAATAATTCTTCCAGATTGTGAAAGTATCAGCCATGGTTAATAATAGTTAATTAGTGTTTTGATTACTGGTGACTGGGAGCTGAGAGTAATCAATGGATTAAATATTAATATAGGAAGATTTACCAATGATTGATGCTAAGTAGAATTGAATGTTTTTTTGATAAAGGTTTATTAACAGAATGCCAATTTGATATTAAAGTGCTCAGAGTCACTGGCAACAGATGCCAAGGATGATCCAATCATGGACTATTTAGGATTTGCTGATGACTTATACTGAGTACTCAGATTGCCAGTTTTGTGCAAAGTGTTCTAATAGTAGAGCAAGCAATGACTATTCTGCTGCCTAGAGTTCTGAATTATCAGCAACTAAAATCCAAGGATATTTGATTAAGTTTACAATACCAATTTATATATAATTGAATCGGTAGCTGATGCCAAGGATAAATCAACAAAATATTCGTTGTTAGGTGTGCCAAATTAAGAGGAAATGATTGCTAGTGGAAGGCTGATGATTGGAAGAGATATTAATAATGAAAGCTAATGATTATTGATAGGCGGGCAGCAGATTGCCAGAAAACATCTAAGTATAAATAGTTGAACTTCTCTTAATAAAGTTCTCTCTTGTCCCATCTTTAATAAGTTATTAAAAGTTGGGCCACTAGATTAGTGTAGATAGGATTGGAGATCTCCAATGTAGGTGCTGGGTTAAAGCACTTGTAATGGTCAGCACTACCAACTCCTATACCTCAACACTATAAGAAAGCCCTGCAGGAACTTGGCCAACTGGCCACTAGCAATGGACTGAGGGCTGTCAGCCATGAAGGTGGGGTAGCCAGGGAGCCAGGCTGCTCACAATAGGGATTGACTTACCATTGCACACCCAAGAGGGGCCAGCAATTGACCATGAGGGTGAAGGAGCAAGGAGTCAGGCTTTCCAGCTAGGGGCTGAAGACCTATGGTGCACACCCAAGAGGGGTCAATTCACCAAGGTGAAATTGTTGGTCTGCTAGGTTGATGGATTGCCTTGTGGACTTGTAGCAAAAAGGTACACTAATGGAGGCAAAACAGCAAGGGCCAGCAGACTTCATACTGTGTGGCCTGGCACACTAGCAGAGCCCTGATGTAGTAAATTGCAAAATTTATAACATGCAATATACCATTTCCTCTGTGATTAAACTTATATAGTTTGTATACAGCAGCATTGTTTTTAATAAAGCTATGGATAGTCTAAAATTCTTAAGTGAAGTTAAAATAAGTTTTTTGGAAGAGAACCCTTCCAGACCTCACATATATCCACTTGGAAACATTTCATATATCTGTGCTGTCTGAAGTGCACATGCTATAGAGATGGAGCCTTATATCTTATCTTGTAACATAAAGTGAGGCTAAAGATAGATGAAGAGTTTAATGATACTGTAAAATTTTTATTTCACTTATATTCAACATACTCCTATTCCTTGATAGTACCCTTCAATTACATCAAATTAATATATTTTTAAAAAGGAAATTTATAGTTTTAATTTCTTTCAAATCTACACATAAAAAACTGTATTATACTTGATGTGTGATAGGACAGGATAAATCTGGATTTTATTGATATAACCAGCAATTCATGACTAGACCATTAGTCATAAGATTTCAACTTGTGTTTGGTCTTTATTAGCAGGCCTATGAAACTAACTTAAGTTTGATTTCTTGATTGGTTGTACTTGTATACAAAAACATATAGGACGGCTATAATTTATATATTACACATGAAAAAGCTAAAAATTGTTATTGTATATAGCCAATAACAAGTTATAAATAAGTGTTTTAATTGAAAATTATATGCAGTGCAAATTTATGTTATTTGTTTCTATTGTTATCAAGGTAGATAAAAAGCCATAATAACTCTGTAATGTATCAAACTCTGCATTGTGATGCCATTATATTGCTTTATTTTAGCTACATATAGCATAGCTAAAGATGCGATCTTTTCCTCTCATGTCAAGTGTTAATGTTTAAAAAAACCTGAAGGGTGAAAGCTTACAGTTATAAATTTGCATTTAAGTCAGCATAAAAAATCATAGATGGGAGTATTAAACAGGGTCAACTAGATGCTTACTTATCTAATTACACTTCAACCTAGATTCTATATACAGTTTTAATACATGTAGCAAGCATTTAATCATACTCGCAGCTTTGACTATTTTCAGCATCTTTTGGGTATAAGATCCAGAATTCAGATGCATTGCTTATTTGGCTCACCTATCGCATACAAACCTTGCACACGTTTAAGAAATTATGCGAGTATTATAGTGTGGGATTTTTATACTAACCCAATACTTTTTATGGCAAAGATATGTATTGGGGCCCATGCCATTAATACCTAACGATTTTTCAATGCTTATTCTGATCCATTGCATCAAAATCTGACCGCTTCAATGCTTTGATATTTTAAAAATTAGATATGTCATGGTCAAAAATAATGTGCGCATACTACAAACCTTAAATTTTAAATATGACAGCTCTACCTGCATACTAACAAGCCAAATGTAGACTTGATTTAAAGTCAGATATCTCTTAATTTGTTTAAGTTTAATGGCATAACCATATTTTTTAAAAACTATATAGTCCCGAGATAGTACCAATATACTAAGATATAAAACTTAGAAAATCACATCCTAAAGTCTTAGTAAAGCGTGGTAGTTACTTAAGAGCTAAAAACTTGAAAAAGTTAATCACAACCTATAAAGTACTATTTTGTTCTTAGGTCACTTGCCACAGGGTTTGAGTGGCCACTAATTGCACCAATAAATTCTATAATAGGGAGGGTAACCCAAGATGAACACTTCCTGAAAGAAAAAGTGGTTCGGGAAGTCCACCAACCCAGATGGCCACCATAACGAGTGACAGCCAAGATCAGGTTTGGATTGGCATGAATTTCGTCACAGGCAATTGCAGCAACGGGGGAGATGGGATCATCTAAGGCATTGATAAAAAGGGTGGGAATTTGTATATTGTAAAGGTAACGGTTGCATGAAGATTCACGGTAATACTGGTTGAGCGTCTCAAACTTAGTAGGCATTTCCCCTTTCACATTGGCCATGTGGCGACTAACCATGATGTGTGGGTTGAGGATGATGAGATCCATATCGAAGTCACTCACACTTTGCCAATCACGCTCTTGGATCTCTTTTGATAAAACTTCGTTGTGGACTTTGAAAAATTGCTTAAGCCTTCGAACCAGGAAAGGGGTATAGATATATCTATTGACCCAACTCCAAGACATGTTTCTACTACACCAAATGAGGTCAAAAGGATTGGAAACTGAAACTGCCCCAACGAGTGGTGTGTCTTTGCCCACTTCGCCTAAATACTGTTAAAATTTAGCCTACTTCAAAAATGACTTTTACTTTGGCAAGAATGTTTGCCCCAATAGAAAATCCCACGGCAAAAATAGGCGAGTTGGAAAGAAGGGCACGGATATGGGCAATTACTTCCCGCAAATCAGTTGTGTCGCCAGCAGTGTAGAGCCTTGGCGTAGTTATTTTTGTGTTGCCACCTTAGAAATACTTATATTAATTACGGTGAATTTTAATAATAAACAAACCCAATAAAACCCAAGTGATCAACCGCCCCTCCTCAGCCTTACTTTATGATGTTCAATATAGAACTTTGCTATAAGAACCAGGAACATGCGCAAAGGTTTAACTTTAACATGCAATAATCTCGTATAGTAATTTGAAATAGAAGAGGCAAAAATATCGAGAACCAGGAGTTTTACAATTAGGTACAAATATGAAAAACCCAAGCAATTAGAACTCGCTGGCTATATAAAATAGACTACGCTTAGACACTGTTTTTAAATAATTTGAAGCGAGAATATTGAAAGGGAAGAATAAATGTAAAATAAGCAACACGTAAACTAAAGTTAAAAAGAATTCCACTTACAACCGCGGTGATTGAATACCACAGAGCGAACAGGTCTGAAACTCGAGTCAGGAGGCGAAAATAGTCCATCAACCAAAGCACGAACATAAGAAGCATCACTTCCTAAAAATAAACCAATATCAAGTTTAAAGAATATTAGTTATTTATACACTATTCACTTAGTTAAAATGGGTTAGATACTAATTTTTAGAACCTATCTTACTAAGAGCATAACCCTTTGCAAGGTAATAAAAGAGATTTCATGTTGCAAAGGGAAAACACATTTTTAATGTAAAACAGCTCAATACAAAATTATCTATTATAAAAGCATTTATAAAAAACTTCAAAAGTTAAATTGGCAAAAAGCAAACTCTAACTTAAAATACCGCAAAATAAAAAACAAACAAACAAAATTTACCTCCACCCATCCCGTGCAAAATCAAAACAGTTGGGGTAGTATCATCAAACTCCAAATTGGATTCTGTTCCAGGCATCTTTGGATACCAATCTAAACCAACTTGACCCCCATCAGAAGAGAAATCCAGTCGCGGTGGTACTGAATTTTAGGAGTTATCGCCAGATTACTTGGACCAAAGATTGTCTGGAGATGAGAATTCCCTAACCAGAAGGCAGGAAAAAAATGGGATACTCCCATTTAGCGAAGGGCAATGATCCATGATGAGTTGAAGTAGGTTTATAGAAGATTCGCTGGGTTCGTATTCCGGGAGTAGATGGGCCTCATTATCGCCGCACCACCCAACACAATTCACTTTAAGCGGTCTCACCGAGTTATGTATTAAAAACAAATCGGAATGTGAGAATGGAACGTAAATCAGCTCAAAGTAAACGAGAATGAACAGCGTCAATAAACTTAGCAACCCAAACAGAAACCATGGTTGAATAAACTCGAGTAACATGCCTTCCTCCTTTTGTACACTGGTTTAATAGAGAAGGCTTAATCTACGAACCTTTGTCATTTTCATCTTCCACGTTTATTCTTCAGCGAAGACTAACTCCATTTGTCACGCATAGTAAATTGTAGATTTTGGGTTTCGAATAAAATTATGTAGTTTAACTTTCATTTTGATCAACTGGCAATTATTGTAGTCAGAGTTTCCTTAAATAAACCATGACAGGGAGTGCTAACCACTTCAGATATCCTGAAATTTCAAGCATAACCAAAATAAGTACAATTTTTATCCACTAGTTAATCTGACCCCATTTCTAAGATGCACAATTTTAGCAAATCATTCAATATTTTAGCAAATCATTCAATAGAACAAAAACATTTATTTATCCACAAGGGCGAAGCCATGCTATCTGCTAGTGATGCATAAACCAAATTTTACAAATTTATTACAATTATACTATCAGGATACTCAAATGAACACTTATTCTATCAGGATGCTTGAATAAAAATTATCTAATCAGGATGCTCGAATAAACAATTATAAAATCAGGGAACTCTCTTCATACATGGTATAGATAATCCAAACATAAACTCCCACAATCTATATATATAAAAATGAATGTCTGTATGTCTGTCCCGAATGCATTCCTATACCATTCATCCAATTGTGATGAAACTTTGGTGAGTTGTTGTGTGCATGCCTGAGAAGGTTTATAAATTTTAAAAAATATATTTTAATAGTAAAATAAAAAATTTTATATGTAACAAGTGAAAATCTTATATAAACTTCGATGGTATTCGCTGTATTGTTACAGCTGAGCAGTTTGATATTCAGCTGATTTGATATTTTAAATGGTTTTGTTAAGTGGTTAGTGGTCATTCGGGTATTTAACAAGTTTATCTAAATCAAAAGTCCAATTGATTTTAAAAATGCCTCCTCTAGCATAATCGGCTCTGGAGTTAAGGAAAAAAATCTAGCATAATCGGCTCAGCTTTTGGCTCTAAACTTCAATTCTATAAAAGGTCAGTTGTTCGAATCCTGGCGTAATCAATTTTTATACACTTTTCTTAAACTCACTGGCAATTTTGTCCGCCTGTCTGTAATTAAATCTTACAAGCTCTATTTCAGACACTTATCTATTTGAGCGAGTGGGTG
The DNA here is from genome assembly GCA_022478985.1 of Massospora cicadina. Lineage (NCBI taxonomy): Eukaryota > Fungi > Entomophthoromycota > Entomophthoromycetes > Entomophthorales > Entomophthoraceae > Massospora > Massospora cicadina. Next base: position 28,287 of record JAKSZP010018540.1, read on the forward strand.
AGAATTGATGAATATCATCAATAATTCACCAAATTGCTCACCCAAAACTAAACAAAAATCAGTCAGAGTAAAAAGTGGATTACGGAGTAAATTTAGGATAACCAGCTCACCAGCCACGAGAGCAACAGCGAAGCTGTTGGTTCGAGTTTCTCAAGCATAGTACTGGCACAGCCTTTAGGCTGTCAGTGGAGCTCATAAGCCTGAGCAACGACGGGTACCTCCACTTTCTTAATATTCTTAGTATCTATATATATAAGCAAATGTGCATGTGTGTGCGTGTGTGTCCGTGTGTGCACGATGCCCAGCCAAAACTAGAGCATGTAGAGCTCTGAAAATTTGGGTATAGGTGGACGGGAGGGGGTCCGTGTGCACCTCGAAGTCGGATTTTTAATTTTCATAGTAAAATAAAAAGATTTATATGCAACAAGTTAAAATTTTATATGTTTTTAATGGAAATCGGTATATTATTACGGCCGAGAAGTTTGGTATTCGGTTGATTGATAGTTTAAATGGTTTGTCGAGCGGTTGGTGGTTTTGGGTTGATTAAGCTTAACGGTTTTAATAAAGAAGTTAGTGATTGGTTGATTTGATAAGTTAATTGTTTTGGTAAGTAGTTCGTTATTTTGGTTGTTTCGATACATTTAGTTTTGGTTTACGAAGCGGTTGGTGATTGGCTGATTTGGTATCTAATGGATTTAGCTAAGTGGTTTATTGGTTTAGTTAATTCGATAGGTTTAATTGGGTATGGCTGAACGGTTGGTAATTTTATATTGATTCAGTATAATTTGACTACTTAATTTTATCGATAATCGTCTACAAATATAAAAAATATAAGATTATCAGATAAACTTTAAGCCCACAAACAAATCTTTGTTAAACTGGGTATCAACAAGAATAAGCCTAAAATTTTATTAAAAAAGTATCATTCTGTTAATTTCTTTATATAGATGCATTATCTCAAGCAAATAACCAAAAATCACCAAACTTGGCACAAGTATTCTATAAAGTTTGGGAACGGAATGCTAATATGTAATTAGTATGATCATATGAATTTAAATATCAGTTCTATATAAAATCTAGAACATATATTTCAAATGGTAATTATATAGCAATTTGGCTGGGTATTTTCGTATTCATTTGATTCGATTTTTTCATAGGTTTTGATAAGGGTTTGTTAGTTTTTGTCTGTTTTGTAAGTTTAAAAATTGGTTTTTGTTGAGTGGTGGTTTATTTTTTGGTTGATTTGATAGGCACAATAGTTTCAGGTAAGTGATTGATGTTTTAGTTAATTTGGCAGGCTTAATTGATTTTAGCTAAGTGGTTGGAGGTTGGAATTTTTAATAGGTTTAATGGTTTCTGAACATTGATAGCTATCTACCAATATAAAAACTAAAATTATGTAGAATCATCTGGTAATTTATAAACACCGTAGCAAAGCACAGGAATCTTGATGTTAGTTTTATATAATCTTAAAAAACCTGCCTAAATTGTTTCCCCTAATTAATAAAATACTTTTGGCAAGTTAAGTAGAAGTTGATTTAGTAGTTTGGAAGATATATCACATACACAATGGTTTTAAATATATAGTGAGATGTTTTGGGTAGCAGGTTGGTGTTATTTGATTGACTCGATAGGTTTATTTAGTTTGGATGAGTGGTTGATGGCTTTTGGTCAAATCAATAGACACAGTTTAGTTTTGAGGGGTGATTAGTTATTGGTTGATTTGATAAGTTCAGTTTTGGCTGAGTGATTGGTGGTTTTGGTTGCTTCGATTGAGCAATTAGAATTGCCCGAATAGGAATTGCTTAACTATATATAAAATCTAAATTAATAAATTTAAATTGTCTTAATTTCTATAGACACCGTAGCGAAGCGCGGATAACTCCGCTAGTGTTAAATAAAATGCTACAAACTCCACTCAAATTAAGGATTTCATGTTAGATCAATCATTGCCACAGAAAAAAAACAAATCTCTCTTCTATATCACTTTTGCCAATCAAAAGTGACATGACTAGACTTTAGAGAATATAACATCCTGCTTGTGAGCTAATGCATCTATAGAGCAGTTCACACAGCCAAATACCCAAGTGCAAGTAGGACCCTCCACCCATCTATACCAATGATGAAGGAGTGAACAGTTTACTTACACCCTATATGCTCCCTGATATAGAAGTACATCAAGTTGAATAAAATACCCTCTGGATGACTTTCTCTGAAACAACCCAAAGCAAGATTGGTATCTGCAACAATACCAGCTTGACCTAATTCAAAATTGCAACAACTCTCATGACCAAGAAGCACTTGAGTAAGCTTGATAATTCAGTAAACATTGTGGAAAATTAACTGAATCCATAGTGTTAAATTCTCAGCATAATAGGTTGATTCTGCTGAGCTGGTTAGCACAGGATATTAGCCACTGAGCAACCAAATTGGACAAAATGCAGATTGCTGACTCTTAATAAAAACTTATAGATATAATAAATGGAGCAATTGCCCCAATAGACCCTTTTTATTATAATATAATACACACAAAACTTATCTGTAGACTAAAAAACCTCCTCCTCTCCATCTTCCACTCAATTCTTATCTTGGTACCCAAATCAAATTCATCCTCTGCTTAGTAATCTCCTATTCTGTCAGGGATTGGTGTACTACTGACATGGTTGGGGGTAGCTAACCATGTGCTAGCATAACCAAGGGGTTTAAACCAGTATGGCAAGGATACTAGAGGTGTCCAGGTATAAGGAATGGTGGGTAAGCTGGTATGGGAGTTGCTTAAAGACATGGCTTTAAAAGGGGAAAGTTGGAAGGGAGTTTCTTGTAGGCTGGGGTTTGTAGATCAGTATTGATAATACTTTAGTAAATAAACTTAATAGTGTTTGCATGATAAAGAATATTTTTATTGACTTCAAAGATTAACCAAGTGAATGCCTTGGTTTTATATACCATCTAACTTTCTGGACTTACCTAAGCTTAATTGATTTTAAAACAGTGCACTATGCTTTTCCAGAGATTATAGGATTGCAAGTTGCATATGATTTTGAAAGGCATTGGGAATCATCTCAGTATCATTATAAATTTGTTTTGGTGTGATTAATTGACTCAATATTATTGCAATTAAGGTAATTTAAATGATTAATTGAACATTTTCACTACAATTATTCATTTGATATGCAATTATTTGATTTAACTTCATCTCATATCCTCTTGATCAGATAGATGATATCTGTAATCTCTGAAATTTCATTAATGTCAGGTTTTACTCTGACATATTTGTTCTCTTTTAGAACTTTTTGTCTATCTCAAGGTTTCAGTGGAATCTTCTTGATTTGCTGAACCAATAATACTTCAATCAATTTGCTTCATATCAATATAACTTCTGCTCAATCTTGAGGCTCATCTTGCTCTAATTTCTGATCTTCCAGAATTTATAGCTTATCATCCAGTTATATAAACTTCTCAACATTACCCCCTTTGATTGTATGATACACTCTTATTGCTTATATGCTCAAAGGAACTTCATGTGAACACAGTTATTAATCCAACCACCCATAGGTTCCTTAATGGTGTAGGCATCAATACCAGTCTTCTCAATTATTTCAAACGTCCCAGTCCAAATGTCAGTGAGCTTGTTCTTCCATCCTAATCCATGTTGGTTATGGAAAAAGACATGATCTTCTACAGCAAACTGCAGAAGTCCACTACATCTACTCTAGTCAGCTTCCTGATCACAAATCTTATTAGCCAAACTGATAGAATATTCTTCCATTTGTAGTTCATTCACCATCTCTGTTATATTGGTTAAATACCACTAGGTTCTAAACCACTGGTATCCTCCACAGAAGAGTAAAGCAGGACAGGTAGAGCTGAATGTCTACCATAGAGCAGTTGGAAGGGACTCTTACCAGTGGATAAGTAGTAGATGATATTATATGCAAACACAGCTGTGGGTAGGAGATTACTTCATTCTGAGGGTCAATCTTTCACAAGCTTATGGAGGATGTTTACCAATATTCTGTTGACCTTTTCCACCATTCCATTGGATTCTGGATGGTAGGGTATACTCAATACCCTGCAGATTGCCATAAATTCATTCAACTTAGGCAGAATATGCAAAGTGAAATTGGTTCCATTGTTCATTAAGATGAACTTTGGACAGCCATGTTGCTGTATAACACACTTCATAATAAACTTAGCAGTAGTGACCACTTCAAGTCATTAATTACCCTGGCTTCTACCCATATCATCAGATGATCAATTGCTATGATTATATAGTTGGATCAGTTTGCTCCAGTTGGATGAGGCCTCACTACATCAAGGGAAATGGTATGCCAGGTGAACCAGGGTTTAACTAGCTGATATGTGGTCTTCTTGTGAAAAGGCTTCTCCACTCAGCACTGATGACAACAGCTTAATGTTTTCAGCACATCATAATTAATGCTCTCCCAATAGTAGCAGGATTACAAAAACTCCAACATTTTCTGCAACCCACCATGTTCTACTGCCCAATGTGCATCCATAATAATTGCTGGCCTATCCAAGGGTTTAGGGAAACTTAGCGTCAATTACTCAATCTGCTTATATAATTCCCCATTGCATAAGAAGGCGTCCTGTTTAAGCTCTTCTAGCACTTTGATCACTTGTGGTGGCTCATTATGGTATTTGCCCACCACCATCTTCTCATACATAATATCAGCCAAATCTGCCATAATAGCAACTGTTGGTAGCCACAAAAGACAATCCACATTTTGATGTTTTGCTTTCATCTGGTGTACAATCTCAAAATCATATGCTTGGAGCTTCAACGCCCATTGTGCAAGCTGTCCTTTAGGTTCATGGAGATTTTGCAGCCAGCGCAAGGATGCATGATATGTTACCACTTGGAATTTCACCCCATGGAGGTATACTTGAAACTGTTTATATGCATAAATCACTGCTAAGCACTTCACTCAGTCACAGTGTAATTTTGTTCATGATAGTTTAACATTGGCTACAAAATGTGACAGGGTGCTCTACACAATCATCATCCTTTTGAGATAATACTGCCCCTATGGCAGAAAGCAATGCATCCATTTGTACTATGGATTGTTTTTCAAAGTTGGGGTATTGAAAAATGGGTGCACTTGCCAATGTGGTTTGTAATATATAAAAATTGTTTTGCTATTGTTCCATCCAGTTAAAAATGGCGTTTTTTCTTCAACAATTCAAATAGCGTTTTCCAAATATAACTGAAATTAGAAATGAACCACCTAAGTAAAGCGACTATCCCCAAGAACACTTGGATTTTACGTTTATTATCTGGCAGAGTATCTTGCTTATTGCTTCCAACTTCACTGGCTAGAGTTTAAGCCCTTTTGAATCCACTATAAACCCAAGGTATTCTAGTTGCTCTTTGAAAAACTGACACTTCTGAGACTTGATCCTAATATTAGAATCAGTGAATCAGTGGAACGCTTGTTTCAGATGGTCAAGATGCCCTGTAAACATTTAGGAGAACATGTTATTATCATCAAGGTAAATAAAATAAAATGCAAGTCAGCTTCAGATCACCCAAGATTGTTTCATAGCACGCTGGAATATAGCTGGGAAGTTGCAAAACCCTGTGACAGATGTGTAGGCTGGAATAACCCCTTCAAAATGATTATAATGCATTTCTCATGTTCCACTGATGGTAATTTGACTGCCAGTACCCCAATATCAAATCCATGGTGGAAAAATAATTAGCCCTTCCAACTTAATATAACACATCATCAATCCATGAAAAGGGGTAGTAATTTTTCTTTGTTATGCTATTGAGCTTTTAATAGTCAATGTCCACCCAGTTTGTGCCATCTTTTTCCCAAACAATAAGCACCAGCGATGCCCACAGACTCTTAGATGGCTCTAACAACTTTTGTTCAATCAATTTATCTACCTCATTAGAGAAAACCTCTTCCACTGCCTTTGAGAACCAAATAGACTGCAATCAAATGGAAGGGTAATCCCTTGTATCTACCCAATGCACCACCATTTGGGTGCACCTCAAGCCATGATTATCAGATGCAAAAATATCTTGGTATTTTTTCAATAAAGCTATTGCCTTGTATTTCTGTTCCTCTGACAATCCAGTTAGAACTTCCCACAGAACCACAGACATTACGCCAGATGATGGATTTGCTGGTAAGCCAAGGTCCTCCCACAATATGAAATTATGAACATGGTAAATCTTGTCAATAGAGGCCAAATGTAGATAAGCCACCACTTGGTGCCTTTAGTCATCGTTGACTCCTTCTGTAGGTTCTCTAGCAATACCTTCACTTCCTCCTTTCTTGGTAACAGTAGCCCTGGAGCCACATGTGGTTCAAGCCGTGATTGCTGGTAGGGCCCCACAATCTCCCTGTATAGCCCTTCAGGGATGTCTATTTCAAGCTCAGGCCCTATTATGCACTGATGCCCAGAAGATATGCTCAAAGCGCTCGCCGCTCATAGCGGAATACCTTTATACTTGTAGATCTAATTTGGGAGGGCTCTGGTCCTCTGCTTCATTTGCCAGTATTGGAAATAAATCACCCCATTACTATACACCAAATTGATCTGACTGGAGTGGAACAGATCTGTTGGGATTCTGCTAGAGGTAAAGTAAATGGGAATTTGTTGTCCCAAAATACTAATGGTTTCTTTCACCATATCAACCATGGTTCCAAATCACCTCATGAATGCAGCACTGATCAATATACCGTAGTTATTATTTGGCAGAACCACCACTGGAGCGGAAGCCCTAACCAAACCAAATTTCAAAGGCAACGCGCTGTAAGATCCTTCAGACACAGTGATCTGTGGCCCTGCGGTCCCATACACTTCTCTGTGATCCACATCCAGCTTCAGCGGATGCTTAGCCATGAGCCTGTTGGAAATTATATTAACTGGAGTACCAGTATCTTTAATAGCTCGCATTTTTGTGTTCTGAACAAAGATATCACAGTAGGTACACTCCAAATAAGAACCTTTGGTGTTTATTATGTGAACATCCAAGGGCTTTTTGTTACTAAGGAAAGAGGATATACTCATACTGACATGAGGATACTCCTGAGCTTTTTTTGACTGGAATAGCTACATTATCCCCACTAGGAAGCAACGTCTGTTGAGGGTCCAACATTACTGATGCCATTTTGTTCCATTATTTGCCATGCATACAGCTTCTGCACATCATGGAAGAACTTAGAGCCTGAAGGAGAACTATCCTCTCTTGAATGGAGGATGAGGTATCCACCAGAAGTTGTTGGTATAGCAAGTCATTGGGCTGGGTTCCAAATCCAACACAAAAAGCCACTTGAGAATTGTTAGGGACAATGAAATTTGAATTAGCAGAGGTAGAGCATCCTGTCTCTACTCCACTCGAGCTTTTCCATGCTTGATCATACCAGATGGCACCGCATACACCTGCTGTTTGCCTGAGCATTTAACCACATAATGCTCTTTTCGTCCACATGAGAAGCAAGCATTCATAAAGGGCTCACGCCTATAGTTTGCAATGGAAGGTCCAGGTCAAAAGTTACTTAAAGTATTGAAGTTAGGCTGGGGATGGGGCAGCTGAATGTACAGAGGGCAAAAAGGATCCACTGACATATAAGGTGGATGAATATTCCTCAATGCTTATAACTGGGTTGTTGCTGTCCATCTCTAAAGGAGTATGCTGTGGTGGTAGCAGGGGCCTTCCGCTCCACATTGGGAGCACTGAACATGGTGGATAGATGATACAAATTGTTTGTTATTTAAATAAGCCCCACATCTTAATACAGTATGTGAGACATAGCATTATGAAATTTTGTGCTATGGTTTGACTGCCACCGTCATCGCTATGCCTACATCCTCAGAAAATAAAATAATGGATTCTATTAACATATGCACTTCCGCCATGAATTGCACAGCAACCTCCTCCAAGACTCATTATTGTGGAACTTTATGGTCAGAAAGTTAGCCTTCCACTGCACCATCTTAGCTGCGCCTCCAAACAAATGGAGAAAAGTCTTTTTAGCTCTTGATATGATACAGAACTATTTTGGAGATAACAGGTGACCTGATCAGCGCTCTCTACATCCAAAGAGGACAGCAACATCTTTGCTTTCCACCAATCTGAGACCCCTTTACAGCAAAGTCAAATCATATATATACCTATTCATATTCCCATAATAACTGAAGGGTGGTAACTTCTTGATTCAAACAAGTTCACCTTACTCTGGTCTCCAGCCAAAAGGAACAGCCAAAATAGGCTCCAAACTACTGAGGGAAACATTCCCTTGTGAACTAGCATAAGGTTGCACAGAGGAATGCAAATCTGCCAAAGCAGACTAGGAAGAAGTTGGGTTGTGAGGGTGGACTGCTGTGACCCCTGAGGGATACTCGCTGGCCATTTCATAGTATTCCTTTCCCAACTTGCACTGATTGCACATTTTCCCCCTGTCTCAGGCTGTTTGGCAAGATGTTTGTCAATTATTCAATCAGCCTTAACTGAGTAACACCAACACCAGCCATCTTGCACCTCCTGCCAAAGCATTTTGTACTGATTTTGCAACTCATGATAGAATTCTCACTCAGAGTCCAGTTTATGCTCCACTGCCTGAAGCTGTGAGAGAACGTCCTCCACTGTTCTTTGCATTCTTGTGTGCTACCATCTAGTGTCACGTGCTTGTCAGTTGGCATCATCTACTTGATTACTAAGGGCTTCTTGCTCTTGCATTAGCTCCTCATTGGCCCATCAAAGGGTATCCAATTGCATTCACATATCCGCATACTTTACCATCTCAATGATTGGAAGGGTAATTACTCAACTGTGATCTACCTGAATAACAATTTACAACTGTGTAACCCAACTCAGCAACTGGCAATATTCATGTGATGCCAACAAAGAGATGAGTGTATTTTCAGCCATCCGCTGATTACTCCACTCAATGTGAAGTTGACTGAATTCAGCTGCCATAGAGTCAACATGATCCTTTATCCACCACTTTGTCAGGGTTACTGTCAGATTATGGTGGTTGACCTGAAAACAAACCCTTTGACAATTGACAGATCAGGCTGATTATCCTCCTAATAATTGAGATAATACTCTAATTCCCAACTTAAAGCCTATTGCAATTACACAACTTGGGCTAATTATCTCAATATCAATCCAATTAAAATTATTCTATCAAAAGCTCAGGCTGAATACACTCACACATTCAGGATGATTATCACTGCAACAAAACTTGGTAATTGGTCCCAACTAATTGGGAGCAATAACAAATATTCAGCATAAGAAATCATTTGGGGATCGACCTGAAGATAAATGTCTAAAAATCCCATGTACAAATAGACATAGTAAAATCATAATCAATTTCCTGCCCTATGGCAAAATTTGTATGTCAATCCTCATAATTGGCACAATAGCACTTGCACATGGACCGCCTGAATGGGAGTATCTAGTGCTATCAAGAGAGAGGCCTGCTGACATCCTGATTAGGGGTGCATCATTTACTTCAATCGATGCCAAAATTTCACAGAAGATGTATTTTGTCAGAAGTATGTCAAAACTAAAATTAAGAGGATCCTAGGATTATTTTGCATGTTCTTATGGCGATTTTCGTCCCTGAAATCCTCCCATGTATGAGAGTATTTTGCACCAATAATACTAGCAATAGGTCATAGTCTTATCAGTTCAAGGGCCAAAATGAGGTGGAAAAGAATCTGTTGAAATTGTGCGCTCAAATGTGGCCAGGAGATGCCCTAGAGGTATAAATACCGGCGCCTGGCCTAATGAATAATCATCAAATAATATAGTACAAATAAATATCTATTTTATTTAAACTTTTTACTGGTTTACCTCTAAAGTCTCTTTTGAAAAAGTGTTGACAAGCTGTAATCCCAAAATCACAGCTTGTATCTTTGCCTTCCTTGGAAAAAGTTCTCAATTACAAAGGGAAATTTGAGTCCATTATTGACCAGAAGAGTAGGGGTTATTTGCATATGCCTAGTGAGTTTCCAAACGGTCAAAATACCTAAGCCACAAGAAAAATTGAGGATCATTTGGCCAAACTTCAACACAATTAAGGATGCAGGATCAAATTAATCAGGCGAGTGATTCTCAGATTTTGACATTTACCTTTCTCTATGATCTATTGCAGCTTCAAGCGCTTCTGCCCATTCTGCCAGATCCATCATAAAATGCTCAGTGTTGCTTCCCAACGTGGTGACATCCCAAAATTCTTTCCGCCAATAGGCCATGCCAATTCAACAGTTCCCCTATCACTTGAGGTAGTTCCTGATTGAACTGTGGAACCAAACGTCCAACTGATGGTGGACATCCACAACACGGTGATCCACCTGCACCAGTGCCTCTGAACCTCTGAAAAAAGAGTGATCAAGGCGGTTGAGTAGAAGGCAAGTATTGTTATGCTGCACTTGAAAAAACTACATGACGCCCCCAATATCAATGTTATGGTGGGCCAGAGCATTCAGTAGCCTGTGGATTGATGGCTGCATGTATATGACTGATATTCTTTAGTTCCATGGGTACTAAGCTGATAAGACAGCCCCGTGGTAGTCACATTGAGATAGGACATATACAATGCATAGCAGGTTTCTTGGTCCTGTTGATTGTAGAATAAGCTCAGAGCATGTTACCACACCTTATCTTAGTAGAGTCAGTACAACTGCAGAAGATATTCTATAATGCCTCACAGCTGCTGGGGGTCATGTTTGTAGAGCAACCTTGTTGATCCGCTGCCAACTCAGGATAAGTTTTTAATTCAAAATCGATCATAGCATCTTTGTCACCCAGCTCTGTCACCATAAAAAGTGCCAGTTCTTCGTTGGATGCTTCCCTAGCTACCTTGGCATATTTAGTGTGAAATCCAATCAGTGTTTGGTGTAACAAGTGAGGGCTCACCATGATGCCCTAGTGCCAATATGCTACAGTTGACCAGTGGCCCCCTGTAGTGAGAACCACTGTTAAATTCTCGGTGTAACAGGTTGATTCCACTGAGCTGGTTGGCACAGGATATTAGCCACATAGCAACCAAATTAGACAATATGCAGATTAACAACTCTTAAAAAACTGATAGATATAATAAATGGAGCAATCACCCCAATCAACCCTTTTTATTATAATCTAATACATGCAGAACTTATCTGCAGACTACCAAAAAATCTCCTACTCTACATCTTCCGCTCAACTCTTATCTTGGTATTCCAAATCAAATACATCCTCTGCTTAGTGATCTCCTATTTGTTCCCTTTTCAGAAATTTTTGTCTATCTTAAAATTTTTGGCAAAATTTCCTCAATTTGCCAAACCATCATTATGATCAATTCACTTTATATCAATATAAGTTCTGCTAATCTTGAGGCTAATCTTGACTCTAATTTCCAATATGCCAGAATGTATAGCTTATTATTCATAATATCAACTTCTAAACATATAGGATCATTTTCCACTATAAATCCTACAATTGCTGCCCCCCTTGGTGTAGCAGTCAAGGCGTTTCCTGACTGCCACATTGACCTAATCTTCCCTATTGCAATGATCAGGGCCAAGGGTGATGGGCACAATCAAAACAAATTTAAAAATGGTAATCTGACAAACCAGATGCTTAAAATCAAACTTTAATAAATATCTTGAGGTTGTTTACAAAGGAAATCCTCATAAATGGCGTTCTGGCTAACCAGATGCTGCCAAATTCAATGTTACTAAATATGGTGACAAGGGGGTAGATCTTCACGATGAAGCTCTGGCCAACCAGAGGCAGCCAGTCTGATGTCTCCAAATGCGTCAACAATGATGAAAATCTTTGTTTTTGGTACTCTGGACAGCCAGATGCTGCCAACCACAATATTACTAAAAAGGTAACAAGGATGAAAATCCTTGTAAATGGCTTTATGGCAGACCAGAAGCTGCCACTTCAGTTGAGGCTGGACAATCCTCTCAGAAATGGCAATCAGGTGAATCAGAGGTCACCAATTTTTTTTAAAAGATAAAATTAAGAGATATTAATGCTAAATAAGGTTCAGGCTTTGAGAATAATTTGAAGTAAAATAATATATGTAGAAATTTTTTTTACAACTGCAAAGGTACCCAATCCTAATTTTGGAATGGGTCTCACTAAGGAAATCTGTCAATACATATGACATCATAGTGGGGATCAACCCCAAAGATAAAGCTGGGCGCTTAAAGGCCCAAAAGGTGAAGTACAGGGCCTCCTAGACCTGAAGCACACCCTGGACCAGCGCTGGGTAAGGGCAAAATAATCCCAGGTTGGTCCTAGTGGGGTGCCAAGGGCCCAGCCCCTGATGGAAGCCTAAGCTTTAAACCGAACTATCTACCAAATTAAGGCGGATGGTTTGGTTTGGTTAGTTGAGGAATGGGGTTTCAAAACCCATTTCTCCTATGAAATAACGCGCTCAAGTCAAATCCAACTTCAGTCAATAACTTGAGTGAAGTCAGTTTCAGCCTAATTCACTAAGTCAGATGGCAGTATTGCCCTATTGGTGAGTCGCTGCTTGGGCCCACTGTGGCATAATTCCAATTTCCCCATCTGAGCTTAAATATGTTTTCCCCAACCAATATTCCTTATTGGTCGACTCCCAAAATAAACCTTTACCCCGTTTTACGCTATTTTGAATTTTATATGATATTCTGAACGCTCCTATGCACAAACCTCTTTGAGGAGGTCTTGCATTCCATTACCCTTGCCATTGCAAAGACCTTGCACCTCTCACCTCGTGCACCATTTGTTTGCCCATGTTCCCTCCAACCTGGGTCATTTATCCCTTACCAATATGTGCACCGCGTCATTTTTACTGGTGTTTTTTTTATAATATTTGCAATTTTATGCCTAAGCGATTATGGCTTAGCACCCTCTGCTGGGCTCTAATCACTCTGGCCCTAACGGCTAGTCCCCTGGCGTTGGTCTGGTGCACCAAGCACTGCCACGCTGGGAATGGGAAAGTTATGGACACTCTCCTTACATTAGTCAACCAACCACTTTTTCTTACGTGCACAAACTATTTCTGTGTGGAACTTTTCCAGAGTGGAAGCAGTGGCCATTGGTTGTGGGCCCCAGCTGTCATTAGCCGCACCACTATTTCCTCTTTTTCCTGAAGGTTGGAGCAACTTGGCGTTATTATGGTTGCCTCCAACTGAAGAGTATCCACCCTTCATATTTGTACCTGGTAGATTCGGACGTTTCAATGTCCAAAAGTTGTGATTCCCTAACTTTCCACCAAAATTCTTAAATTTTATTCCAATAAACAAATTTTTAATCACCAGCATATTCAGATGATGCCGTCAGAGTTGGCGCAGATGGGCCTGGTGATGTTAGCCTTAGATAACGTTGGGCATTCTATCGCGGTTTCAGGGATAGGGTCATTAACATCTAAAAACATGTTTTATAACGAAACCCTGAACTCTATCTCTGAACTGTTTATTTGTTTACATGGCATGGATGAGAACCCTATTATGGTGTATCAGATTACCCCTAAGAACCCATGGTTGACCTCTACCATGATCTGGCGCACTCAGGAGGTGGAGAAGGAACTTCGTTTTAGATCTGACAAAGTATATGCACCTGCAGAAGGCATGGTGGGGTATATGGCCTCAGTAGTAAGAGTGGCCAAATATCCCACCTCTCTTTTTGATTCCAAAACCCATTTGGTTGGCAGGCTTGAACCAGATGATGAAATGTTTGGTGATGTGTTGTCATTGTCTTCCATAAATAAAGACCTTTCTGGGTATTTTCTACTGACTGCCACCCTCTCCTCTCCTTTAGGGAAGCTCACCACTATTATTTTGGTGGATACTGGCGCCACTGGAAACTATATGGACCAGTACCTAGCTGATTACCTTGGACTGAGTTACTTGCCAGGTGATGTGGTTATAGGAGGGGCATCCCAAGCTATTCCCACTCTTAAGATCATTGGGACAGTGGACTATCAGGTTGACAAGTACAACTTGTCTGATCACTTCAGTGCGATCAAAAACCTCCTGTTCCCTATCATTTTGGGTGTGGAGTGGTGGCGGAAGTTTGACGTAAGAACTAACCTGAAGGAGAATACCTAGTCCCTCACCATGAAAAATGGTTGCACATTTGTTGTGCCTTTGTCAGAAGAAAACGCCCCAGGCAAATTGCCCCATTGGCCCCACCTTATCCCTTGTCGCCTTGCCTTAATGCAGAAGCCCTCAGAGGAAATTCCTATACCTTCTTGCTTGGAGGGTTTAGAATCCTCTTTTGATGCAGCATCTGCCAACGCACTCTCTGAGCACTTTGAGTTTGATTGTGACTTCAAGCTCACAGTGGATCTGGTGCATATCTCTTCTCCTATTTACCCTTTAACTGTCCGGGAGGAGGAGGCGTTGGATGTGTGGGTAAAAGAACAGTTAGCCAAGGGTGCAATTTTTCAGCGTACTATCCCTGTATGCTCCCCCCTACTCTTCGTGGAGAAGTCTGATGGTACCTTATGCCCGTGTGTAGAATATTGTAACCTTAACAACGTTACTGTACCAGACCTCCATCACATCCCTTTGGATTCTCAGATTGCGCGCTATGTGGAGAAGGCGAAGGTCTTCTCCAAGCTGGATTGCCTTAACGCGTTCAATCAGATCTGGATTAAAAAGGGACAAGAGTGGTTGACCGCATTCTGTACCAGAAAAGGGATCTTCCAGTTTCGGGTCATGCCCTTTGGGCTCAAGAATGCCCCTGATATCTTTCAACGCTGTATTGATGCAGATTTGGGGGACTTGCTGGGGGTATGTGCGGTTGCCTACATGGATGATATCCTGGTGTTTTTTCCAGACCAGGAGTCCCATGCAGTTCACCTTTGTCAAGTGGTGGAGCAATTAAAGGCAGCCAGCCTTACATTGAAAATTTCAAAAGTGCGAGTTCTTTAAGTCCCAGGTCACGTTTCTGGGCAGCGTCATGTTCGACCAAGACATATGATAACTCCAGACAAGGAGAAGGCGATTTGTGAGTGGCCTACCCCCACCTCAGTTAAGGAATTAAGGAGCTTTTTGGGGAAATGCACATTCCTCAAGCAGTTCACTCATAATCTATCTAAGGTGGTGGCTCCCCTATACAAGGCTAGTGGTGCTAATATGCTTCAGTGGTCCCCCACTTTGGAGGATGCTTTCCAAGCAGTGAAGTGCACCCTGTTGTCCACGACTGTTCTTCACCATGTCAACCCTTCAAAGGAGTTCATTGCGTCAACTGATGCCTCCAACTTCGCCATAGCGGCTGCCTTGTTACAAGTAGGCGAAGATGGGATAGAACATCTGGGGGGATATTTTTCTAGGAAGATGTCTCTGTTTGAGTTGAATTACGCTGTTTATGATAAGGAGTTACTAGCAGTGGTGGAGGCGCTGACATATTGGCATCACCACTTGCATGGTTCATACCAACCTTTCTGGGTAAGTACAGACCACCGTGCCTTGCTGTACTACCGCGCTCCTGATGTCTTAACCCCATGGCAGACCCGTTGGCATGAGACCCTTGCCCAATTCGCATTCACATATGAGTTCACCAAGGGCAAGGATAATGGTTTGGCGGATGCTTTGAGCCGCAACCCTGCTTTAGCGCCTGACCCAAAGGAGGTGGAAGTTCATAACACCCAGGTGATGAATCCTCCAAGTAAACTTCTGCCTCAACGACACTCTCCTCTGGCCGGCGGGCCCACGCTTGCACCTCTGGAAAACGCGGAGGAATATAGTATGTTCAGGAAGGTAGTCCTTTATCAGCCGCTGGCAGCAGAATATACTACATTACTTGCTAAGTGCGAGTTGAACTAAGAGGATCTCTCCAGGGGTTATCACATGAAGGATGAGATGGTGTGGTTCCAGGGGCGCCTATGGGTTCCTGCTGGACCACTTCTCCTGGAAATCATCTGGGACCATCATGATGGACTTACCATTGGTCATCCTGGTAAAGCGAAGACATTAGAGTTAGTCCAGCGCACATACAATTGGAAGGGCTTGCCTGCTCAGGTGGGGCGGTACTGCAAGGAATGTGTAGTCTGCAACCAAATGAAGCCAAATTGTCAACCTTTAGCGGGGTTGTTGGTACCTGTCCAGAAAGCTGAAGGGCCCTGGACTTCCTTATTGGTGGATTTTAATGTAGAACTACCTCTCTCAGATGGTTACGATGCCATCATGGTGATGGTGGACCGGTTTACAAAGTTCGCCCACTCCATTCCTTGCCAAACTACAATAATTGCAGCTGAGATGGCCAGGCTTTTCGTCATGCATGTGTTTGCACTCCATGGAGTTCCTCAGGAGATCATCAGTGACTGGGGACCCCAGTTTACCTCTGTCTTTTGGGAAGAGTTGTGTAAGACTCTTCAGATTCGCCCTTGCCGTTCAACTGCCTATCATCCCCAATCAGATGGGCAGACTGAACGAGTGAACCAGTGCTTGGAACAGTTTTTGTGGTGTTACACCGCTGCAGATCATTCAGATTGGGCTTCTCACCCTCCCATGCCCAGTTTAGCTACAACAATACCTTGCACTCTTTGATCAGCTGTTCCCCATTTTTCGCCAGCCATGGCTTTAACCCCGCCCTTAACATGGAGCCCAGCTGTGGGTCGAAGGTTGAAGCGGTGGTGGACTTTGCCAAGACCATCAAGAAGGTCCACCAGGGGGTTTCCACAAGCTTGGAGGCGGCTATGCAGGTATATAAGGAGAACGCTGATGGGAAGCACCGAGTGAGTCTTGCATACAATGAAGGGGATCTCGTGATGCTTGGTGCTCATAATATCCCAATCAAGCAGCCATGTAAGAAGCTGGGACCAAAGAGTATTGGGCCCTACCGCGTGGTTAGAAAGGTGGGCCATGCCTCATACCAGTTAGATCTCCCCCTCATTCTGGATCTTCTCTGTGTTTCATGAGAGTAAACTGACATTGTTTGAGGGCCCCCCACCAGAGACTCCTGAGGCCTATCTCGTGGATGGGGCGTCATAGTGGGAGGTGGAAGAGATAGTTGCCTCACGCCACGTTAAAAGAAGACTCATGTACCTGGTGTCCTGGAAGGGCTTTGACGCTTCAGAAAACAGTTGGGTTCCAGCGCGCAACTGTGTGCATGCCCAAGATCTAATTGATACCTTCCACCAGCGTTTTCCCAAGGCTGCCAGATCCCAACCCAAACCTTCTGTTTCTGCCATGAAGTTGGCCCCTGCCCACAAGAACTTTTCCCTAGCACAAGCCCCTGGAGGGGGTTGAGCACCGTCGAGAGGAGAGGGTAATGCCATGTACACATGACATCATAGTGGGGATCAACCCCAAAGATAAGGCTGGGCGCTTGGAGGCCCAAAAGGTGAAGCTACAGGGCCTCCCAGACCTGAAGCACGCCCTAGACCAGCGCTGTGTAAGGGCAAAATATGCCCAGGTTGGTCCTAGTGGGGTGCCAAGGGCCCAGCCCCTGATGGCAGCCCAAGCTTTAAAATGAACTATCTACTGAATTAGGGCGGATGGTTCAGTTCAGTTAGTTGAGGAATGTGGTTTTAAAATCCGTTCCTACTATTAAATAACGCGCTCAAGTCAAATCCAACTTCAGTTGATAACTTCAGTGAAGTCAGTTTCAGCCTAATTTACTAACTTGGATGGCAGTATCGCCCTATTGGTGAGTCACTTCTTGGGCCCACTGCGGCATAACCCCAATTTCCCCATCCAAGCTTAAATACATTTTCCCCGACCAACATTCCTTGTTGGTCGACTCCCAAAATAAACCTTTACTACGTTTTACGCTATTTTGAATTTTATATGATATTCTGAATGCTCCTGTGCGCAAACCTCTTTGAGGAGGTCTTGCATTACATTACCCTTGCCATTGCAAGGACCTTGCAGCTCTCACCTCATGCACCATTTGTTTGCCCAGGTTCCCTCCAACCTGGGTCATTTATCCCCTATCAATATGCGCACCGCGTCGTTTTTACTGGTGTTTTTCTTATAATATTTGCAATTTTATGCCTAAGTGATTATGGCTCCAGCACCCTCTTCTGGGCTCTAATCACTCTGGCCCTAACGGCTAGTTCTCTGGCGTTGGTCTGGTGCACCGAGCACTGCCACGCTAGGAACAGGAGAGTTATAGACACTCTCCTTACAAAATTAAGGGTCTAGATCCTCAGATTATACCTGCCATCAAGAAGTTGCCCTCAGACTCCGCGGAGAACAAGAACCACTCTTTCACCTAAGCCTAGTATGAATTTGAGCTGAAAAGGTTATGCAAAGTAGTTTTGTCTTCTATAATTTTAATTAAAACTTAATAAAATTCAAAATAATTTTCAAATTGGAAAATCATCTTTATTGAGTAAACCAAGGGAAACTGCACATAGACTACATCTTGGACTTTGACAAGGCCATTGCATCCTTGTATGCACTTTCTGGAGGGCAGACCCTCTTTCTTGGCGCTAGTATAGTTTGGACTGTTGTTCAAACTTCTATAATTAAGTGCTTTCCAAACAGTCAGATTAGGGATATTTCCATAGCAGTGTTATCCTAATTGTGGGAGCTTACCTGAGACCTCTTTTTCAACTGCTTTGTGGCAGTGTTCTGGGAACCTGTTCATTACATTAGATAAAACTCATTTAACATGGTGTCTCTGTTTTTAGATTTGATAGATTGGCTTTCAGAACTCACCTTGCTTGCATGGTATGAACACCCAACCATATTTCTGATAGTAATATTCTGTCTCCTGTACCTCATAAGTTAAGCCACCCGTTTTCTTCTCTCTTGTGGGCATGTCAAAATCTACTCAAATTATGAGCAATTCTTGTCAGAATTCTGACAGGCCTCACTTCTGGGGAACTAAGCACACTACATCTAACCTTCTCTCATATATAAGGACTCAGCCCTCCTGACCCTCACACAAGGGAAGATGTTAGTCATGGAGTACACCCATGTCTACCACCCATTAGCCAAGGCGGCCAAAGTCACCTCAACCCAGATTGCGCGAATGTTCCACCAGGATCTCTGCTCTGACATCCTCACTGCCATGACTGTTACTCACCTGGGAGATACTCTCAATAAGGAAGTTTATAGTCATGACCCAGGTGGAGGGGCAACTGAAATTAGCTCAGGCATAATCCCATTCCATATCATAAAAATAAAAGTTGCATGGCCGCCATG
The DNA here is from genome assembly GCA_022478985.1 of Massospora cicadina. Taxonomy (NCBI): domain Eukaryota; kingdom Fungi; phylum Entomophthoromycota; class Entomophthoromycetes; order Entomophthorales; family Entomophthoraceae; genus Massospora; species Massospora cicadina. The sequence goes on from JAKSZP010018540.1 coordinate 47,409, forward strand.
TAGAGTCTGAGACCATCTCCAGCGCTTTTCAGGAGCCCTCTCAAGGATCACTCCAAAGCTTTGCCAATGGGGTGACCCCCTCTGAAAACCCCAGAGAGGGCAACCTCAGTCCTACCTACAACTTCTGCCCTACCACCACACGTGTTGCTACCATCAATAAAGAAAGAACCTCATCTTATCTCTATGTTCCATACTCTTTACAGCTTTGGGGAAGAAAGGGGGATTGGGAGGATCAACTATGGGCGCTGGTGGACATAGGAGCAGAGAAAAACTATCTAGACTTCAGGTTAGTGCAAAGAATGAAGCTGGAGATAGGGTGGAAGGGAACCGTTATGCTAGCAGAAACTTCAAAATCAGTGGTATGTTGTAAAGTCAAAACTCAGGTGCTGCTGCGGTAGGGGCCTCACACATTCCAAGAAACATTCAGCCCTATCAAAAACCCGCCTCACCCATAATCCTTGGCATGCAGTGGCGGCACAAGTACTACCCTCAGTTCAACTGGAGGAGCACCTGGTCATGCTTGTCAGGAAAATGACAAAAGAAGTTGAGACCGGCCTGCCAGTCAGGATGCATTAACACCCAAAAAGCAAGCCAGAATGCCAGTGGCATTACCGCTCATACAACGTTGTATGGAGCTGCGAATTGGGTAACAATGACTTATTGATGTAGGACGAGCATGAAAAGAAATCCAGTAATAAACCAAACAGAAAAAACCCCAGACCTGCGGTCTTGTTGCAGGGAATTGCACTACTAGATTTACTACTTCAGGATTACTGGATGAAGGGTTCATCACTAAAGTAGAGACAAGGGGGCGGATCCTTGCTTGAAAGTGAGATATATGCGGCCACAGAATTCTGATATCTCAATAGCAGGTAGCTTCAATAATTGGGTTAAATTCCCAGAAGTCTCTTACACGTTGGATCCAGTTGACTATGGTGGGAGTGATTGTAATTATCGAAACTGGTAAAGACTATCCAGTGTAGGGGCTGATGGGCCACTAAGTTAGTGCCATTTGGACTTAAGCAAGAATAATTGAAGTAAATAAAAAATTTGGGTAGTAGCGGGAATTTTAATATAAAGGAAAATAAAGAGAATTGACTAACCATTTCCGCAGTGTGATGCAACTGAATAAATAATGTTCAATTTTAGTAGTAGGTCTAAGAAGGGATCAGGGCTCTCGAATCTGATTTACACCAGCAAATTTTTGGGGGAGGGGGAAAATAATTTCAATTTGAACTGACATCAAAGAATTTGGTGGCAGGCCAAGTTGCTATCAGTTTGTCCACAAATGCCTGGACTAAGGCTTGACTGCATTTTTGTCAATTGGCGCAATGGTGTCTGGCCTGATGGGCAACGGGAATTCCCCATGGCCATTTCACATAGGGGCAGTCCCAATCGGTTGGAAACAGGTTCAGGATGCTCAAACTTCCCGTACCCAGTCACTGTGGCATTGATTTGACCAAATGAGTTGTGTCAGGTGCAAATACCAATTCTTTAGATAGGGGTTTCTAATTATCTTTAATAGTCCCCAAAGGTACCATCTGCTCATTGGGGATCATGCCCAATGATTTTGAGAGGTATTTGGTGTTAGCAATTGCACTGCTAGCTGACTCAATATCATCAGCGATTCTAGGCAAGAATTTGATACTTGTCCTTTTTTGACTATTAGTTTTCCAATCATTGTGCTTTATTACCATTGGTTTCAGACCTTTCATCTTTAATTTGGTAATCTTGGTGCAGATTTACTCAATTTGGATGACAAGTTCAGCAGAGGAGAGCATGGGTACCAGGGGAATAATCTTCAGAGGGTGTGCTGTTACCCAGTGCTCATCTACCACATGGGAGAGGTCACCCTGGATGCTGAGGGGTACAGCCACCCTCTTTAAACCCTTCTTATTTGGAAATGGGAAATTTGCACAATCCATGTGTTGGAATTTTTGCCCATATTCTCAGCCTGCTAGATTACCTGGTATCACTAGGGGAAAATTCCCTAAGGTGAAGTGAATCAGAATCTGGTTGGCCCAAGATAAGAGGAACTGTGTTTGGGGGATTTTATGATATTTTCCTGGTTGTATCCGTTGGGGATTGATCTGGATGAATACTTAAGATCTCATAGAGCGGAGTTGCTGACAAAATAGGGGCATTTAATAGTGATTAGATATCAGGTGTACTGATTGGGATCAGTTGGTTTCATTACCAACTTATTGGGAATAAATAGCGAGTTGTAAGATGAGTGATGCCGCCTGAAACAAGCAAATCAATCAGTTGGTGAAGTGAACTGCCATAATGGGTAATAAGTCCCATTACCAAAGCAGGTAATTAGCCAATTATGGTTGGTTTGCTTGGATTGAGAGGAGAACGTTAGGGACACGTTTTCTGACTCTTTCCATTTGAGGTCTTGATGATGTCCAATGACGGAATCCTAGCCAGGATGGGGAAGACCATCAATGCAAAGATGATGATGGGTGATTCAATGGCAACGGCTGCCGTTTCATTGAAGAGGTGTCAACTGAGGGTTAGACAGCCGAATTCCCCACTATATAATTCCCTAGGATTTACTATAATTAAAACATTATTATCATCTACAAACGCATAATAATCTACAGTTATATTATCAATTTGGTGTATAGTTAGATTATCAGCTTCTATTGTGTCATTTTATCTCAAGAATATTATTGCAGAAGGAAATAATTGGAAGATTAACAGAGAGAAGAGTAAAGATTTGAGGGACCATCTAGTACTAAAAAGAGTAAAGATCTGAGCGCGGATCTAGAGATGAAGGAACCACAATCAGGGATAGCTGCCAATCTTATGTTGGGCCAAGAGATACTGTCACTGGGGTATCTTAACAAAGATTGGGTGGACAAGAGTATAGGGAACAAATCCCTACAAGTATGACTTACAGAGTATTTAATTAGAAATACTGGCCAAGCGTTGGGCCAAATAATAGTCCAATCTCAACTACAGATAATAGTCTCCATACTATTATTGATTTATAATACATTATATACAACACGACAAAGGCATGAGGAAATCAAACCTTTGCAGTAAAAAGGTTACTGGGTTGATGGCTGATAATCAACCTAGAGTAGATTTTAGGTTGATGCTCACTAAAGGGGTAGTTGAGTTGAAGAATATAGAAAATGATGTTCTATGAAGATGTTTCCAATTTTGGAAATAAGTTACTGAAGGAAGTAACAAAGATAGAATGTGAAGAGAATCACGTTCAGTGGCGTTCACCCAGCTCAGCAGTGGAGCTCTGAGTAAAGCAAAATAAAGATACTCAAGTTTAGGGAAAAGGACTTGAAGCCTAGATACGGAACTATCTATTGCTGCAAGGAAACCAGTTCCACCGGACATCTACTTGCGATAATGAGTATCAGCAGGGCCAACTTGGGTTGGAATTGGGCCCATTGTACATAGTCCTAAGGAGAAGCAGGATCAACTCAGGTTGAAATTGGGTCCGCTAATAAATAGTCCTGAGGGAAGAGTGTTTAGATGAGGCATTGGAAGAAAAAAAAGCAATTAATTCGGAGAATTGGATTGCCATACCAATGAAGAGTTGAAGTCAAAATAGGAAATGATTAATCCAAGATAGTGGAGGAAATCGTTTGACTTAACACTCAATCACTAGTCAGAAGTTACTGGAGATGAGTTCATCAATTCAGGAGAAATTGGATGAAGCTAACGAGGCCAGAATGACCTGTGTAATTAAGGATAGCCACAAAGGCAGAAAATCACTCTCAGGAGAAAAACGATCTGGACAATCGGACAAAACTATTAGCTAATGAGATATGAGGATCCAAAGCATCAGTTGCCGAAATAAGAGATGAAATTAGGACCTGTTGGATGAATAACAAGTCGGGGTTAAAGGCCTAATATTCAAGAGAATTGCCAAAAAGTTGGCAAGAGTAGCCTATACGTGAGGAAACAGCGCTGCTGTCATATAGTGAAGGTCAATACTAATCAGAAGTATTGAGCCTAAGAGAAAATAGTTGCAATGTTCCCTGAGGACCTCTGAACTATTAAATGGTTATGTCTTTAGATTTTGGTCAAGTCCTAGAAGAGGACCACTGAACCAAATGGTTAGTTAAATTTTAAGAGGATAAGCTTTTGAACCATGTTAACTGGTAGGTTTGAGTACCTAGGACCCAGTTTGGATGAAGGGGAAAAGAAGGACCTTTAACCTTTTTGTAGGTTGAAAAGTCCCATTTATAAAAAAAATACAAAAAATATATAAAACATATAAATTATCAATTTTATGGTCTATGAGTTTCAGACCTAAGAAGTGACAAGAAATCCTGAATGGCCATGTGGAGGAAATTCCACCCTCGATGAGATGAACTTATTAGCCAGGGTAGCCAAAAGCATCAACCTATTGGTTGATTAAGAGCAGCTCGCTGATCTGCCAGAAGGCCAGCAGGAGGAGGTGCTCAAACTATTCAAGAAATATCGGGAAGTGTTTGCTCAGAATGACCATGATCTGGGATGTGCATGTAACATAATTTACAAGGTTGACACTGGGAAAATCTACCAATAAGGATGAGACTGATCCAAAGATCAAAAGCTGCTGAAGCGGTAGTGGAGGATGAGATCAGCAAACTAGTGAAGCATGGGCTTCTAGTTCTGTCATCAAGTCCCTGGGTGAGTCTTATTCTAAAATGTGAAGAAGAAGGATGGATCAAACTTGGTGGTGATTGACTACCAAAGGCTGAACAAAATGATGAAGAAGGATTTGTATCCCCTACCGATGAATGATGATGGATCATTTAGGAGAAGCGAAGTATTTCTCCATGATGGATCTAATCTCAGGACATTAGCAGATTGACTTGCTAGAGGAAGACCAAGAAAAATGCACGATTATTACCGCGCAGAGGTTATACCAGCCGATGAGGATGCCCCAGGGTCTCTGCAATGCGCCTGCGACATTCCAGAGGGCCATGGACGCGATATTAAGCGACCTGAAGTTGTCATGCGTCCTGGTATATTTGGATGATGTCAACGTGCTCAGTAGAACGTTTACTGATCACTTGCACCACTTGGAAGAAATTTTAAGCAACTGTCCGCGGCTAACCTGAAGATAAAGCCAAGGAAGTGCCACTTTTTCAAGAAAGAGTTGGAATACCTGGGATTTGTAATCAACTCAAGTGGATTGCAGCCACAAACCCAGAAGATAGCAGCTATAGAGCGTATGGATGTACTGAAGAGTGTCTGAGACATCCAAGTATTCTTTGGGATGGTCAGATACTACAGAAGATTTTTTGGGACTTCGCCCAAGTAGCTGAGCCATTATTCCATTTATTAAAGGATCTGAAAAAGATTTTTATGGAATGAAGAGGCCCAGGACTATTTCAATGAGTTATGCCAGTATTTTATAGATTCTCTGATTCTGAAATATCCAAATTTTGATTGGGAGTTTATCATTCAAACCAATGCTTTGTTGACAGCGATTGGCGCCATACTGAGCCAAGTAGATGAACTTGTGGACAAGCATCTGGTGGCATATGTGAGCTGGACACTCTCAGCCGCTGAGAGAAACTACACCATGACTGAGTGGGAATGCCTTGCAGTCATATACACATGCAAGCAGTTTTGGGTGTACGTCCATGGAACGCACTTTAAGGTGGTGACAGAACACTCTTTGCTGCATTGGCTGCACAATCTAAGAGAACCGGAAGGATGACTGGCCTGATAGGCACTTAAGCTTCAGGATTATGATTATGAGATAATCCACCAAGTGGGGGCTTTTCACCAGAACGCGGATGGCTTATTGCGGTTGCCAATGGTACAGTTGGTATACCTGCAGGCGGATGAGCTATTCCAGAGAATGGTCAAAGGAAGAATCAGGGATGAGCCCTGAGAAATCCAAGATGCGCTTCGAAAAGTGATGGAAAACACCAAGACTATGGATGGACAAGTATTCGATGATTAACAGGAAGCGGCTATTATTCAGAAACCATCAGAAAAGAGCAGCAATAGTACAAGCAACTCATAAGGTTGTCGGTCATGGAGGCCTGATGAAAACAACTGACCATATTCACCAGTATTATTACTGGGAATTTATCAACTACGATGTCGTGGATCATCTGGCTTGTTGCATGGAGTGTCAGCTGCACAAACCACACAAGAATACAACTGGATACTGACTGGTCCGCCCTGGATTTGCATGGCACACAGTGTCCATTGATGTGATGAGACCGCTGATGATGAGCACAGGGGGAGTCAAATACATCATAGTTGCCATTGACCATCTAATGAGATGGGTTGAGACAAAGGCCCTAACCAGAGTAGACGCTACCAGTACTGCGAGATTCATCCTGGATCAAGTGGTATACTGGCATGGATGTCCGCAGGTCCTGCTGAGAGACAATGAGACCAACTTCACATCTCATGTGATCCTGAGGTTAAACAAAATACAGGGATCTGAGGAGTCATGTCAGTACCATACTGGCCAGAGACAAACGGACTGGTAGAATGGGTCAATGGGATGCTGGTCATGACGCTGAGGAAGCTAGTTGCAAGGAGGACTTCCACATGAGGAACGTACCTGAGTTCAGTGATGTCGCCTACAACATTAGTCATCATACGGCGATGGAAAAGAAGCAGTTTGAATTTTTATATTGAGAAAGGCTGCGTTGCCACCGATTTTATATTTGGTGGTGGAACCTATATCAGGGATGAGTACCGAGCAATACTTGAACCAACTGATGATTATCCTGATCGATATGCAATTGCAAGCATTCAATACAGCCTTGAAGAAAAGGATACAAGTGAAATCGATGGATGACAAGAACTGACCAGCATTAGAAATTTATTGAATAGGGGAAAGAGTTGCCTATTGTGATACACATGGTTTTGGACAGAGAAACAAATTATATGCGTTGTGGTCAGGTCCGTTCAAAGTAATCGCCAAGATGGTGACTGATGCTTACTCCATCAAAAATCTCTTGGATGTAATAGTTGTAAATTGAGTCCACACTAAGTATCTAAAGCATTGGATCGAGGAAAAAATAAAAGAGTTCCCAAAGGGCTGATGAACCATTAAGTTGCTCATGTCCTGATGATTAGGTCAAGTCTGAAAAAAGGACCTCTGAACCAATCTAGATGGTTAAGTCCAAAAAAGGACCTCTGAATTATGGAAAAATGGTAGTTTTAAGTACCCAGGACCCAGTTTGGGGGAAAAGATGGACCACTAAACTGAAACAAGGTAAGTCCCATAGAAAAAAAGAAGATTAAAGATAAAAAAATTAATTAATAAAAGATATTGGAAGAAAAAAAGAAAAAAATTATAAAACCTCATAGATAAAAAAAGCTGATATATTTTTATAATTTTTATTTTTATTGATTGTCCTTAGTATGGGAATGATTCTGCCTATGTCACCTCTTGGGGAGGGAGGATGGATTGCGGTAGGAATAAACAGCCCATCAAAATTGATATGCAATTGGACGCTTGCAAGGGTGAGACCTACAAAAAACCATGTTTGTTGAGCGGATGCCAAACCTGAGAAAAAGTGACTAGGAGAAGGGAAATTGAGATGTTGAAAGATGCCAATCGTGAAACCCCAGAGCGGGGAGGAAAGCAGCAATAAAGAAAGAGGCAATAGGCGAATAACCCCAAGTAATCCTGATATGAAGCCAGAGCTGGAAGAGTAGTCCTGAGCGCCTATCGATGGGCTTCATTGAGGACACCAGACACATGGGCTGGCAACGAAGAAGGAATACTTGATGGGGGTTGCCAAATCATGCCATTTATCAAAGCCATCAGTGGAAGATACTGATGGGAAGCTCCGGAGAAGAGATAGTCATGCAGAGAGCAGATTGCATCCTGCAAGTGGCGACTATGAGCTTCGCGGAAGCTAAAGTTGAATGAATGGTGGAACCTGGGCGAGACTGGAAGCTTTGTGGACCAACTTTGAAGAACTTGGCCAGCAAAGCGAAGAGCATAAGCGGCAGTATCCTGATCCAGAAGGTTATCAAGATCTGAGGGATTCAGCACTAATGTCAAAGCCTCAGTGACTTGGGTCCAGAGTTCAGCGTAGGGGAGTTCAAAGTGTATGCTGTTACTGATTGAGAGCTCAGAGACCAAAACAGCAGGTTTGTAAATTGACTGAGTCAGAAGAGGAGCTCAGGGAGCAAGTCTGACCTGGCCAGAAATGAATGATCCAGAGCAACCAGAATAATCTCTGGAGCATCTACAATGATATTTGGAGCATCAGTGAAAGGAGCCAAATCCAGGAGGGTTTCAAAGTCCAACTCTGGAATTGACTACAGAGGAAGAGTCGGCCAAGAGTTGTTTTAAATGATGGCCAGCCTGGTTTCAGAGGGGTTAGTTACTGTTCCTGGTAATTTGATGGAAGGACTAGCCTCTTGCACCAAACTAGGCATATGAGTCCTGGAAGGACCATAAAAGAGGTTCCATCGAGCATCCCAACTCATCTGCTGGAAGAGACGGAGGTCTGGATTAGACAGACTATTGAGGAGATGCTGGTAGCGAGATTTGGAATTTGACATATGAGCTGGATGAGAGGGGGATGTCAGACTTATATAGAAGTTGACATTATGCACTCTATAATCTATTAGGCTCCAATTTTGGAGAAATTAATCTCAAAATTAATGAGATAAGCTCTCCAAGGGAAGAATTAAGAATGCCTTATGCCAAGAGGTCATGAGCGAAATAACAAGGGCGAATAAGAAATAAGTATTTTTAATTAAGCCACAAAATGAACATTGACGGCAAGAGTCTCCTGTCTAGGATGAGGAGAAAATCAGGAAATCAAGGACGCTGAACCAAGAATCCTGAATATGACAGTGGGTCATATACCCTGATGGGGAAAACCGGATCCTGGGACTAGTATCATCACAAGTAAATTGATCAGCCTGGCATGACAGAAGGTCATGGGACCGCGCTCTGAGAAGGAAGTAGCAAGGAGGAAGAGGAAGAACGTCGTATGCTGAAGGTTGTCCCAAGCAGCGTTGAGTATTGACAAGTGTACTCCACTTGACCCAATGAAGTATTCAACCAAGTGTCTAAAGCGGTGTTCTCATGCCCCGGTCCTTTTCTCGCTGGAAATCTAGGCAAGAGGGGGATGTGTTGGGATTTTTGCCCATATTCTCAGCCTGCTAGATTACCTGGTATTGCTAGGGAAAAATTCCCTGAGGTGAAGTGAATTATAAATTGCTTGGCCCGAGTTTTGGAGAAACTATGTTTGGGGGATTTTGAGATATTTTCCTGGTTTTATCCATTGGGGATTGATCCAGATGAATACTTAAGATCTCATCAGGCAGAGTTGCTGACGAAATAGGGGCATCTGATAGTGATTAACTATCAGGTGTACTGATTGGGATCAGTTGGTTTCATTACCAACTTATTGGGAATGAATAGCGAGTTGTGAGGTGAGTGATGCCACCTGCAACAAGCGAATCAATCAGTTGGTGAAGTGACCTGCCATAATGGGTAATAAGCCCCATTACCTAAGCAGGTCACTAGCCAATTATGGTTGGTTTGCTTGGATCGAGAGGAGAACGTTAGAGACACGTTTTCTGACTCTTTCCATTTTAGGTCTTGAGGATGTCCAATGACGGAATCCTAGACAGAATGGGGAAGACCATTGATGCCAAACGAGGATGGGTGATTCAATGGCAACAGCTGCCATTTCATTGAAGAGGTGTCAACTGAGGGTTAGACAGTTGAATCCCCCACTATATAATTCCCTAGGATTTAATATAATTAAAACATTATTATTATCTACAAAAGCATAATAATCTACAGTTATATTATCAATTTGGTGTATAGTTAGACTATCAGCTTCTATTGTGTCATTCTATCTCAAGAATATTATTGCAGAAGGCAATAATTGGAAGACTCTCAGAGAGAAGAGTAAAGCCTAAGCAGGGATCTAGAGACAAAGGAACCACGATCAGGGATAGCTGCCAACTTTGTGTTGGGCCAAGAAAGACTGTCACTGGGGTATCTTAATGAAGATTGGGTGGACAAGAGTATAGGGAACAAATCCCTACAAGTATGACTTACAGAGTATTTAATTGGAAATACTGGCCAAGCGTTGGGCCAAATAAGAGTTCAATCTCAACTACAGATAATAGTCTCCATACTATTATTGATTTATAATACATTATACACAACGCGACAAAGGCACGAGGAAATCAAACCTGTGCAGTAAAAAGGTTACTGGGTTGGTGGCTGATAATCAACCTAGAGTAAATTTTTACACCTTGCAAAGGCGACGTTCCCCTGGACTTATGATGCTGCATCCTAAGGGCAAACCTCCAGTGGCACTAGATTTCTTAACCACTGGTGGAGGGAAGTCTGGGGTGAACGCAGTACTGGGGAAGAATCCTGAGTTGGACATTCTTGAAAGATTTCCAAATATTGTCCATCTGTTCCAAAAAGCAAAGCTCCTTTAACTTCCCCAAATGGGCCTTTCCCTTTACATTCGAGTTCAAAAAGGATGCTAAGTTTCCCAAGGGTTGCCCATCTACCCCTTGAACCATAAGGTGAAGGTGTCCTAAGAGTGTATGTTAAGAAGGTTCTGGAGCGTGGTATGAATGTACTCTCCAAGTCTACCATGGTGCTGCCCATACTCCTGGTCCCAAACTTAAGTGGCAAGCTCCGTCCATGTTTAGATTACTGGTAAATGAACGCCATAACTGAGTCTGACCCTTATCCTACTTTAATATGGAGCCCATCTCCCAAATGATCTCATGGAGTCAGTTTTTCACCAAGCTGGACCTGGTCGACGTGTTAAACAAGTTTCTGTGATCACAGAGCAACAATAGTATATGGCCTTCAAGTACTCTTGGGGGTGTTTGAAAGCAAGGCGATGTTCTTTGGTCTCAAAAATGCATCAGCAGTATTCCAGCGTACCATAGACAACGCTTTTGGCAACCTAATTGGGAAATGCTGTGTAGCATACATGGACTATATCCTCATGTTCTCCAAGACCAAAGAGGATCACAAGGATGATGTACTGAGCGTGCTGGAGGCCCTCAAGAATGCAAACCTCCACTTGATTTTATCAAGATGTGAATTCTATAAGGACTTTGTTTCCTTCTTAAAGAATTTAGTCTTCCAAAAGGGGACAACCATATGCCCTGATAAGTTGAAGGAAGTGAGGGAGTGCCCAGCCCCTAAAGATGGAGCTGGCGTTAGAAGTTTTTAAGGCGTGGTAAATTTCCTGAGATGTTTTCTAAAGACCTCACCAAAACTGCTGCAACCTTACCCTTCTGACAGGGAAGGTGCCGTTCCATTGGGGAGAGGATGAGAAATCTTTAAAAGCCATCAAGGAGAGCCTCATGATGACACCAGTACTTGCCCACAATGACGCCAACCACCCTTTCACAGTGGAGCCTGACGCCTCAAACTTTGCAATTGGGGTGGTTCTGCTGCAGGAGGGGAAAGATGGGGTAGACCATCCTGTAAGCTACTTTAGCAGGAATTGCTGCCCGCTGAGATGAAATACCCTGTGTATTAAATGAGCTCCTAGTGATTGTATCAGCTCTGGAGGAATGACAGCATCATCAGCTGTACACCAGACTCCCTTTTACTATCAGAACTGACATCACGCCATTGAATTTTACAAGAGCTCAGTGTGCATGAACCAGCGCCAGGATAGGCGGCATCTTGATTTGGCGCAGTAAAATTTCAAGATTGTATACAAGCCAGGGGAGAGCAACTTCATTTCCAGGCCTCCTAAGCAGAGACCCAGGAATAACCTTCCCAAAAGCTGAGTTAAATGCCTATAACACAGCAATTATGTTGCCCCCAAATGTGTTCACCGCCATCCAAAATGCCACACACAAACTGACAGAAAGCTCTGGGCCACCCAGAAAAGCTTAGAATATGGGGCCACACTCTGGAAGGACCTGGAGGAGGGGATTGAGAATTAACATCATAAGAATTTCTGTATAAATAAGGGCCTCATCCTTTACAAAGGGCACCCATGGATGCCCAGCCACGAGCTCCAGGAGGAGGCAATAATCACATATTATGACCACCCCTTGAGGGACACCCAAGGAATGAGTAAACGATAGAGCTCATGTCCCAAAGTTATTAATGGCCGGGGATGCCAAGTACCATGGGGAATTACATTTTGGAATGTGTAACTTGCGCTTGATCTAAGCATGCCAGGCAGAAGCCTTTTGGGAAAATTAAGCCACTCCAGATTTTGGAGATGCTGTGGTCCTCACTAAGTGTGGATTTTATAATGGGGCTTCTAAAATCAAAGGGGTATGATACTGTTATGGTGGTAGTGGATAGAATGACAAAGTACGTTCAATTCTTTCCGTGTACTTCCAAAATCACAGCAAAAGGCATGAAGGAGATCTTTCTAAACGAGGTGTTTTTCCACCATGGCCTCCTTGATAAGATAGTGCCAGATAGAGGCCCGCAATTCATTATGCGCTTCTGGCAACACCTACTTAAAAAACTTCCAATAAACCATGCAGATCATCAGTCTACTACCCTCAGTCAGATGGCCAGACTGAACGCTATAATAAAGTTCTCAAGCAGTATATGCGATGCTACATGAACACCTAACAGGAACGCTGAACTGACTGACCGAAAATAGCCTAATTTGCATATAATAATATAGCAAACTCATCAATGAGAATTTTGCCCTTCATGGTGAATTATGGGTTCCACCCAAAGATGGTGTAAAACCACCCCAGAGGTCCAAACCCAGCGGCAAACAACCTAGCAGTAGCGATGAAGGAAAACCTGAAATTCCATGTGTGAATTTAATGAAAGTGGTAGAGGAACAGAAGAAGAAGGCTGACGTTCACCAATTTGAGGTCCTGGTGCTAAGGAAGGAGAATTGGTGATGATTAATGTGAAAAGCTACTTGGTCCCCATTAGCTGCAGGTAATTTGGACCAATCACCCTGGTCCCATTCAAGGTCCTCCACCAAGCAAACAAAGTAGCTTACAAATGGAGTTTCCCAAGGGATCTCAAGTGATCCAATAGCGCAAGTTCAAAACTGAAGAAGTTTAAAGGCCCTCTTCCAGAGAGTCCAGAGCCTGTGCTACTTGGAAAACCTAGGAGAGACTGAGTATGAGGTGAAGAAAATCCTGGACATGAAGATCTCACGCAAGAAGCGTTGGTATCTGTTAAGTGGGTGGGTTACTAAGTGGAGGAGTCCACCTGGCAAACTGGCATTGACTTCAGCAACTGCCCACAGAAGGTGGAGGAGTTATGGAGCCAGAGTAGTCTCTTATCTGGGGGTGATGTAATGCTTAAGGCGTTTCCTGACCGCCGCATTGCCCTAATCTTCCCTATTGCAATGATCTGGGCCAAGAAGTGATGGGCACATTTTCAACAAACTTAGGAGATGGCAATCTAATAAATCAGATGCTTCAGAATTGAACTTTAATAAGTATCTCAAGGTTGACAAGAATGTAAATCCTTGGTAATGGCGCTCTGGACAACCAGATGCTGACAAATCCAATGTTACCAAATACACCAATGCGGGAGTTTTTCTTTATGAATGAAGCTCTGGCCAACTAAAGGTGGCTAGGTCTGATGCCTCCAAATGTGTCAACAATAATGAAAATCCTTGTAAATGGCACTCTGGCCACCCAGATGTCACCAACCACAATATTACTAAAAAGGCAACGAGGATGAAAATCCTCATAAATAGCGCTCTGGCCAATCAGATGCCAACACTTCAGTTGAGGCTGGACATGCCTCTCAGAAATGGCGATTGGTCAAATCAGAAGTTTAAAAACTTTTTAATTAATCTAAATTTATAATAAGGATGTCAACAAAGGTTCAGGCTTCAAGGATAATTTCAAGCAACCTAAAAAAATGTGAAAAGGTTTCTACAACTGCAAAGGTACCTGTTCCTAGTGCTGGAACGGGTCTCACTAAGGAAATCAAGGGTCTAGATTCTCATGTTATGCCTGCCATCAAGAAATTGCCCACAGACTCCGCGGAGAACAAGACCCACTCTTCCCCCTAAGCCTATTATATGAACTTTAACTAACAAAGTTATGCAAAGCAATTTTGTTTTCTATAATTTGTAAAATAAAACAAAAGATACAAAATTAATCGTAAAATTGTAAAATCATCTTTATTAAGTAAATTAAGTGAAACTGCACATGGACTACAGCTCAGACTTTAGAAAGACCATTGAGTCCTTGTATGCGCTTTCTGGAGGGCAGACCCTCTTGATTGGCGCCAGTATATTTCTGACTGTTGCTCAAACTTTCATAGTCAAGTGCTTTTAAACAGTCGTATTAGGAATATTTTCATGGCAAGGTTTCCTGCTTGTGGACACTTATCTGGGCCCTCTTGCTAAACTGCTTTGTGGCAGTGTTAAGAGACTCATTTGTCAAACATAGGGCAAGCGAAATAGGTACCCAAACAAATCAGGATGAAAAGAAAAAAGCCCCATCTCACACAGGCCCATACAATATTTGTTGGGGACATAAAGAGAACCTTGAGACAAGACTACCAACGGCTGCTATCCCTAGAGATCCCAGAAGACTTACTGAAGATAGATCTTTGGGGGACTCAGTGATAACAGGAACTGGTGTCTAAAATATTCCACAACAACCCTCAACCTGGTTGCAGGATCAGGGATCTGAAGGTAACATTTGCAAGGAATACCAACAAAGTTCTAGTTGGATTGGAGTTTGAAACCAATTTAAATTGCAAAAGATGAGCGCCCAAATTGTTGGGACAACACCCTAAAGAGTTTTAGGCTGAGTAAGGGAAACCCCACAACAATATATGACGCAATTGTCTAACCAAAATGTCAGGAATCATATCCAACAAAGTCCAGTCAGTGGAGAGGGGGCAAATCCCAAACAAAAATTGATCTAAAAACCATGCAAACCATTGAGGACAATACCCAACAAATTTCAGTCATCAGGAGGGCAAACCCCCACACAAAATCAATCTGAATGTCCAAGCAAACCATCAGTGACCATCCCTGATGGGGATGGAGGGTTATCCAGAACTGAATCTGAGTGATCAGTTACTAGGGAAAACTAGTCAAAAAAATTAAGGTTCAACTGGAAGGAGTTGATGCCCTGACCGTGGTCAAACCATTGCCACATGCTCCAGTAAAAATACACCCATTAAAAGGGATAATATAGCACATTGTGGCATGTCCTCTAGCAACATTAAAAAATGAGACACTACAGTTCCCATAAACAATAGTGACACAGTGTATATCAAAAAATATCACGCCTGCCATTGTGGCCATCTGGTGTGACCATAAATTCTCTTCAGGGGCCGCCAAGCGCTGGCCTGACACACAGATATTACTTAACATGGCGATGTTCTTTTAATTGTCAAGGATTAGAACTGATGATGTATTTTAATAAAAGAAACTTCCTCTTGAACACCAGACAATTGAGGCAGCCATTTGTGAAGACCTATGTTGGACAATTAAAAGTCCAATATTGTATTAAAAGTTATTTAGCTGTTGATATTAATAATATTGGCCAAAAAACCTGGTCAATTATCAGAGGAACCCTGCAAATTGGGGTAATACTGTCGCCCCCATTCCTCAGAAAAATTGCCCTATTGTTAGTAGCAGGGTTATGCTGAACCTGCAGCAGAATCGAGGGAGCTGTTCTGAGGTGTTAAAATCAGGGGATTTAGATGCTCGCTGGTGCTATGCACCCTGTATTTAACAATAATTGAAGGAGAAGTTTTTACACTCTACTGCTGGAATAAATAATTTTATGGGGACTTTTTATACTATCAATGTTTAATGTAATAAAAATTGAAATTTCATAAAAAGGTTATTTTTTATAAGCGTTTTAATTTGCAGTGAGGGGATCAAGAAGCAAACCCTATTTTAATCTCACTGCTTAGTATTTAATTAAACTTTGGGCTTGGACTGAGATAGGCATCAAATTAATTATTAGCTTTGAGCCTATTTAGGAAATATGGGTGTTTGACTATTGGAGATATCAAAACTCAGCTCGCTTTAATGGAACGGCTGATGGAGGGGCAAGAGTAGGTAGGACAAGTCCATGAGGCAAAAATCAGATATTTTTGAGCTAATCAGAGTGAGGGAAAATAGTTGCACCTTGTGGGACCCTTTCCAAGCCTATAAAAGGGGATTTTCTCCACTTAGGTGTTTGAATAAGCAAGAAGTGGGCCCAAGAGGAACCTCTGATGAACTCCAAAGATTTCGCCACATAGTCAGTGCAGTTTGAGTACCCAAATACATGCTATTTGGCCAAGAATAATTTACAAACGTATTGCCCCAACTTGAGGGGTTACACCAAGAAGCAGCCAGGGTCTTTCGGCCTATATTATCAATATTATCATCAGAAACACTCTTCTCACAATATCAGAATTGTAATCATCTAATATTATCTCTTTCAAGAGTGATAAGGGGAGAATTAAGGCATAATAACTGGCCATGGGCTCAGTTGACAGTAACCACAGTGGCAAGAGATTTAATGGAGTTCTCTACTCCTCGCTTATAAGTAACTATAGAAGGGCCTTCCCAAATAGACTTTCTCTTCCCACTTCTGGGAATGATATGGTTGTTGAAATACAACACCAAGTCCAACCCTTAAAAAGGAAGGGAGGGGCTTCTTATTCTCATTTGCAGCTACCCCTTCTTTAGTGACTGTTTTAACTAGATTAGTTATGGCATTGGACTGCAGCTGGATGATGCATTGTGACAATCTTTTTCAGGGCTTTTTCAGGATCATCTGTCCTACCAGAGAAGACGACTTTTGCTATCAGGGCTTTTACTCCTGGTTCCTGACAATATAATAAGTGAAAGGGAGATATTTTAAAGTATTTTCTGGTAGCTGATATGGTAAGCCATGAGTGCACTAGGTTAGAAATGATCCCAGTGTAGGGGATCTGAGCTGGATATCTTTTATAATATGGAAACCAGGGTTCCATTTGCTCTTTCCATAAAATCATTTGTGGAAAAAGTGTTGTAAGGGGCTGAGAAAAGTTGCTGCGTCCTCATGGATGTAGCCAAAAGCTTTACCACCCGCAAGGTGAAATTACTCCTATTGTCACAAAGAAGCACCCGGGAACAATCATGCCAGGTAAAATATGTTGATGGAGGAATGTTGCAGTGCTTTAGCAGTCTGGGAAGGAAGAGCAACCGCTTCAACCCATTTGGTGAAGTGATCAATTCCTACCAGGATATAGTGATTTACACTGTTAGTCTAAGGTAGCGGACCTACCACATCCAAGCTTATTGTATGAAACGGTTGTTGAGGCGTGGTGGGTTGGTATTGATACTTAGTTTGTAGCTGGATTGCTTTTTACAGATTAGGCAGGCATTCAGCACATGGATGATAGACTCCATGATTCCCTCCCAGTAGTACCTCTACTTCACCCACTCATAAGTTTTGCGCACTTCACTGTGCCCCAGCCTAGAATGGACCTCCATAATCATGGGGATTCACTCAGAAGGTTAGAGATAAGGCGACCAATTCACTCCTATTTTTATACAACTTCCCGCTTTCCGCCTTTGTGTTGCAGGAGTGTCAGGCTAACATTTTCTGGACAAATTCATCCTCGTCTTCCCAGGCGTCAGGGGTCACAAGGAGGTCATGCAGCATCTCATTTTCACTATTATCCAGGTGAAGGATAAGAAGTTGAGTCAAACCATCAACGTTCATATGAGCAGTTTCCAGCTCAGTGCTAAATCTTTATATCTTAGAGATGAGCTTTAAGGCCCAGCGAGCCAACTGCCCAGTGGGATCCTTCATATTTTGTAACCACTTCATGTAGTCGTGGCCAGTGACCACACTGAAGGAAGTTACATATAAGAAAGGGATTAATATTTTACAGCCATCAGAACTACAAGGTACTCCTCTTTGGTGGCACAGTATTTACGTTCAGACTTGGATAACATCTTGATGAAATAGGAGATAGGATGATATACATTATTATCATCCAATTGAGCCAAAATGGTTCCAACAGCGTAGTCAGAGGCATTGGTAAGCAGAAGGAAAGCTTATCGTAATCAGGGTGGTGCAGGATAGGGCGCTTTTGCAACAACTGCTTTAGCATCTCAAAGGCAGCCTTTTGTTTAGCTTTCCAATAAAAATGGACGTTCTTAGCAATAGCCGTACAAGAGGCTCACTCAGCTGGGAAAACTTGAGATAAATTGGTGGTAACACCCCATCATACCTAAGAATACCTGGATATCGCGCAAGGTTTTTGGAGCAGGCATTTTAAATATAGCCTAAATCTTTTCTTGGAGGGGTTAAATCCCATCCTGTGAGATGGAATGTCCAAGGAAATCAAACTTTTATGAAAAAATACAGTTGGAGGGCTTTAATTTAATGTTGGATTGACGCAAGTGTTGAAAACTTGTTTCAGGTGAGCAAGATGGTCATTAGTGATCTTAGAAAACACGGTGATATCATCAAGATAGATGATGATACAGCTTAACTTGATTTCCTGCAAGATATGATTCATGGTTCTTTGGAAAGATGCAGGAGCGTTGCACAACCACTGAGGTAGTTAAGTGGGCTGTAATAGGCCCTCGCTGCAAATCAGAGGGCATTTCTCCTGAACCTGGGGAGAGAGGTCCATCTGCCAATATCCGCTGGATAAGTTTGTAGCTGATAATAACTTAGATCCAGAGAGCTGTGATAGGGCACCATCAACGCGAGGGTAGGATAGCTATCCTTCTTTGTGAGGTTATTTATGCTGCTGTAGCCCATCACAACCCAATGACCACCATTTTCCTTTTCTATAAGGAGGAGAGGGGACGACCAAAGGTTTTACAACGGTATCAGTAGCCCAGCTTCTAAAAGACGTTTGAGTTCCATCCTCATCTGTTGAGCCCTCAACTTTTGATTTATGATAAGGTTTGGATCGGATGGGACAAGCATCCCCAACATCAATGGTGTGACTCAAACCTTTCATATGACCATATCCGGTCTCATCTTTAGAAAATAAGTTGCTGTAGGCATCTAGCAAGGCTTGGACTTTTTCTAGTCCTGCATAGATAGTTCATTGTAGATATGAACATCGGGCAATGTACATAACAATTTGTCATCAGGTAGGCCGATATGACATAGATCTGATGCAGTGGAACTGGTTAATATCCTTAACTGGGATCAGCAGACTTTTCCCAATATCCTGGTGTTCCTTTACATCCATGTCCTTACTGGTAAGATTCCCCAGTAGAATATTGATAGTTTATTGGTAGGCTGCGTCTAGGATGTTGGCAATACTTGAGATTTTAAGGGAATGATTCCATCGATGCAAGTTATGTGCAGCAGGCAGATGTGGGGAATTTGCAAGGTAACCTTGATGTCAATCAACTTTTGTTTACCCGCTTCAACCAACACCTCTTTGGCTTCATAAAACGGCATTCCGTCAAGTGCGTCCACTGATTTAGGCAGCATCTTGGTATTCCGTCCTGACGTCACGTAGCATATGGATAATGTGGAGAAAGGATACTCAACCGTGCAAGCATACTTCTTTTTATTAATCTATTGTTGTCCAGAATCAGGGGAACCTTGTAGTTAAGCAGGGAGAGATAGCCCTAATTCAGATTGATAATCCCATCATACTTGAGTATAAACTGGGTACCAATGAGAAGATCATAGGTATTATTGGCTAAAGACACCGCGGGGGCCAAGTGGATAAGTTTCCTATATCTTAATTTTTGAGGTGGGTCGAAGGTGTTTCCCAAATCGGATGGGTAAAAATGAGTAGGCCCCAATAGCGTAAGTGTTGGTCAGACCAGTCGTGCCAAACTCTTGAGTATAGTCGAGGTCTGGGGCCAGCTTAATCTTGTTCTTAAGCTTTGATAATAAAACGTTCATAGGGGATCTGGTGTCAAGGATAGTAATGACTCATACTCCATTGACAAAAACCTCCACTTTAGTAAAGGTTCCCCCCAAGTTGGGGTCAAGAGAGGACCTACTTCATCTGGAGAGTAGAAGCAAGTTGTTTGGCAGTTTCAGGGTATTTATCTAGGATATACTGCAGTGTATGCACATTCTGAGTAGATTGGATCATCGTGGCAACGAGCTGGTCAGCGTCACTGGCGGTATCAATAACCTCCAGACCTTGTAGCACATGATAAAGGTATGTTTTGCGGGGTATCCTAGCCATATCCATACTTTCTGGGTTCAACTTGTCAGGTAGCTCCATTTCACCTAGGACTCCTAAAACATAGTAACTATCATCTTCACAACACTACTCATTTTTGGAGGAGGCGTTGTATTTGTCATGGCATTATTTTTAACTTTACAGTATTGAGTTTGGACTGCCTCATTTTTACAGGTTTCAGACTAGAGTTGTCTGAAGAATAGGTTGATGGAGATAGCGTCTAGGAGGTGGATGCTTTAACTACGCCAGATTTGGGTCAGTCAGTGGCTGTTGCATTGGGGAAACAGGTAGTTGAGCATTTGTGACCTGGTTATTTAACCCATTATTGGCAGGGGCAGATGTCACCCAAGAAAGAGGGGTTTACGCTTAAGACCAGGCTTTGGGGCCACTTTTAGAGGCTCATTGGCTGACAAAAGATGATCTTGGTGGCAAGATGGGGTAGGGAGCGCTGCCCCATTGATGATGATGCACTATGACTTACTAGCTTGAGAACCTCAGGCTGGCTAGGTGATGGAAAATCAGGTTTTAGCTGCACCGCAAGTGCTGGGCTCAGAGTAGTAACCAGCATAGGGGGCCCCTGGGGATCATCATAGTTCTTTTGGCAGGGCTACAGTTGAGTAATCCTCAATGGTAAAAAACTGTGGGTTTTGACACAATACTTGAAGTAGCAAAAGCGTTATAAATATCTGCAACCTCCAGCGGAGCCTCCTTGATATCACGGATAGTCTGGAGGTGGCGTTTTACAGAGAATAGATGCTGAGCTATAGAAGAGTGATAAGTTAAGCCAGTCATAATGGTCGTTAGAGCACCATCAAAAGGCAACGTTTTAGTGATTAAGAGAGGGTGGGATGCATTGTAAAACTGATCAACAAAGGTGACAATTGATTCCTTATCAAGTAGACTTAAGCACATAAACGCCTGTTCTTCCTATGCAAGCTCTGCGTAGATCCAAATTCCTCAATAAGCGCTTTCTTTACCTCTGCCCAAGTTTTAAGGGTGTCCATATAAGGTACCATCACCTCTTGGGGAAAGCGGCTGAGGCAGGGGAGGATATGCTTAATTTTTTGGTATTGGTTGTCCCTTTCAAACAGCCTCGTACACAAAGAGGAATGAGGCAATGTTACCCTCACCTGGGGTAAATTTGTCCCTTAAAGGGGTTTGGTGTTATTAGAGCAGCCTCATGGGTGGCTTGGAAAACGTGCTGTTCAAATGATTTAAGATGTGACAGTGCGCTGGCTAGTTGCCGTTCAAGAGCAACTATCCTAGTTTCATTTTTACTGTGGAGTGGAGGAGTTACACACATGAACGCCATCCATTTTAGTTGTATGCTTGTAATGTACAGGAGCCGCTGTAGTGAGCACCTCTTGTTGAAACTCAAGGGATTTATATGCTCGCTGGTGCTTTACACCTGAATTTCAACAATTATTACATGAGAAGATTTACTCTACTCCTGGAATATGTAATTTTAAGGGAAATTTTTATACTTGTAAGGTTCAAGATAATGTAACTGTAATTTTATAAAAAAAGATGATTTTTTTACAAGAGTTAAATTAATTCTTGGTAAGGGGATCAAGAAGCAAACCCTATTACAATCTTACTGCTTAGTATATAAATTTACTCAGGGCTTGGACTGAGATAGGCATCAAATTCATTATTAGCTTTAAGCTAGTTAGGAAATATGGGTGTTTGACCAATCAGAGCTCTTGAAACTTGGCTTGATTTAATAGAATGGCTAATGGAGGGTTGATAGTAGGTAGGACAAGCCCGTGAGGAAAAATATGATATATTTGAGCCAATCACCATGAGGGAAAATAGATACACTTTGTGGGACCCCCTATAAGATTATAAAAGGGGGTGGTCTCCGCTTAGTGTTTGAAGTAAGCTAGAAGTGGGCCGGGGAGGAACCTCTAAAGGACATCCCTGATTTCGCCACATAGTTAGTGCAATTTGATAACAAAACACATGCTATTTGGCCAAGAAGCATTTACAAATATATTAACCCAATTTGAGGGGTTACACCAAGAAGCATCCAGGGCCTTTTGGCCAATACTATCATTATTTTCATCCAAAAACACTCTTCTCACAATATTGGACGTGTAATTGTCTGACATGAGGGTCCTCTAAGTCCCCTTGGTAAATTAATCCACACATCTACTCTGTGACCACCCCCTTTTATAGCCTTTGAGGGGGTTTCATCAGATGCAAATATTTTCTCGCCCAATAATTGGGTGAAATATATTAAATTTTTGCCTCAAGGATTTATCCTAACTGCTATTGACCCTCCATTGGTTGTTCTATTGAAGTGAGGTGAGTCTTGAGAGCACTGATAGGATGAAACCCAATATCCCCTAATATGACTATTCCTAGCTAATCCAAAATTCATGCCCAACTCACTTCAAGATCTGATTAGTTTTAATACTAAGCATAAAAATATTAAGAGGGTTCGCTTCTTAACACCGTCCCACCACTAATAAAATCAATAAAAACCTTTTTTTATTGTTATCAACGTTTCATTTTATTTAAATATAAATAGTCAAATAACCCCAAAAAAGTAATCCCAGCAGTAGATAGTGTAACATCTTTTAAAAAACATTGTTGAAATTCAGGATGCAAAGCATCATCAAGCACAAAAAATACCCTGAATCCCAACAACCTAAAACAAGAGGATGAAAAAGCTTTGATGGCAGCTGGAATCAATCTCCTTAATGCATTGAAGTACAACAAAGCTGGCATGCCCACTAAATTTGTCCAGGCTTTCATCAAGCTCAGGCCTTATCCCAACAGAACTATTCAACTATGTGAAATGATTCCCAAAAGTATCGACCACCCTAAAATGGACTCATCAAACCATCCCAGTAGATACTGCACTGGAATAATACAACACCACCGCGTTCTCCCCAAAGGAGGCTCTTCTGTAGATTGCGGCAAGTTTAAAGGCTACCAAAACCCTACACTGGTCATATACTCGCATTCTACTGGCTACAGCATATGACTTGATGAAGGCGGGTTGGACAAAGGGGAGGGCAGTAGAGTGCTGGCCCTTCTAGGATTTGTCGCTAGAAGAGGCCATCAACAGTCTACCCATGGGTTTACCCCATTGGAAATTAAGTATTAGTTTCATGCGGGAGCCAATATAGATCACGTTTGATAATGGCCAAATCTGGGGGTGAAAAACTAATATACAAGACTCTCCGTGGTCAAGATTTTCCCATCGCAAAATGGAAACTTTGGCGAGATGTCACCACACAGGCTGAGGCAGCTGACTGGGATGCCTAAGGATTCACTCCTAAATCCACCCAACCATGGATGGAGCACAAAAGTGCACCACAGGCAGCAGCGGCAATAAAAGGGGTCACAACCCCTGATCTATGCCACGAATGGATCAAGGCAGGCATACAAAGTGAAACCATCTGAGACTAGAAACAGTCCTTCCCAGAACCATTGGTAGCTGCACCATATGCTGCCAAAGGGTTCGCTCCCATAGAGAAATTCCCATGGTGCAAAGCGGGGGTACTAGCTGCAATGGCACGGATCTTTACTGATGGAGGGTGGAATAGTGTAACTTTTAGGGACTGGTATCAACGTAGCTTTATAACGCTGGAAGCTCTCCAAAAGTATCTACACCCAATATGCATATCAGAAGCTGTCCTCCTCTAATACCAGCTGAGATTCTTAATAACTGATGCCCTAGAACAGCAAAATCTGGAAATCGGCACTCAAATGGCCTGAAGCATTAACTTATGAGGAATAAGCATATGCCAGGTTGACGAGTTCTTTAATTGGGGCTTCAGCCTTGACAAATCTCTCAGTTGGATACTGAAAGGGAAGACCCCTGCAAAGATAACTAAACCAAACCAGAAATCTAAGTTGTATAGCGCTGCGGCATCCTAAGCAGACAAAAATACGTGGAACAGTGCAGGGAACCACATTGAGTGCATCTGACAACTAATCAAAGGCATCTTCATGGACCACCATGCGCCCAAGTCATACCTGAAAAACGCCATCCAAATCCACTTGCAGCTGGTGTTGGAGGAGGAGTGGTCTGACCTGATTATATCAATTTATTACAGACTCAACGAGATGCTAATAAGGGGTTTCAACCACCACTGGGTACACAAATGTGGATACATTAATATAGTAATCCCAGGCAAATTAGTTTGGAAAAAGCTCCTTAAGATCAGGATCAAATACAAGGGAGTTTATCTAAAAATAGAACTGCCTCGATATGCAAACCAGACCACCTGTTGAGTAACATTAAAAGAATTTCTAAACAATTGAGAGAGGAAATCGGTACATGAAGCAATCCAGACAAAATTATTGTACTACAGAAAAGTATGTGAATTATAGCAAGTTGGCAGCAATTATATTTCAAAGTGACTTAACCCTTAAACTGTTGAAGCGCTCTACAAACTGGTGCCATGGATGAAACTAGTAAAAGTCGCCTCACACCAATTCATTTACCTGTCAAGCCTAAGCGGTGTCAAATATGTGGAGAAGGAAAACACAAAGCAAGTGTGCCAGTTCTGCTACCAGACCAGTCACACGATGGCCCAATGTCACCATTGAAAAGGAAAACCCCATGCAAATACAACTATGACCCTGTTGGCAGGGTCACCAAAGTTGAACAAAACCTTCCTTAGACCCAAGGCCAAGTAGTGGGTACCACGTAAACTAATGGAGGTCGCAGATATGAAGCCCCAAAATCAGGAGTTGGACATCGCCCATAGGGAAGCTTGGGGTGAGAAGCTGCCAAGCAACCCAAAGCAGATGATGAACTATTCATGAATACTGACCTTGAAGCCTATCAGATATAAGAGAAAAAAGGGTCCCGACCCAATCAGCCCCAACCATCCCAGGTGGAATGGATAATTTGTGAAGAGGAAAATGGAAGAAGACCGGTAAAAAAGCCCTCAGAAAGGGACACTAAGCAAAGGAGGAGAATAAACTGACTACCAGTCCAAAAATTCAAAAGCAGATACAAATCACCATGAAAACCGTTGGTGTATAAACCAAGTGATGCTACCAAACCACTACCCATATTAAAAAATTCAGCAAAGTTAGCTGATCAAATTCCAAAGAATAACACTTGTCCCACTAGCATATCTAATGATGGGGCTGGAAACTGCTAGCAATTTGAGGGGGCATCCCTCGCACCACCAGTAGGGACAAAAGCAACCCCAGAGCTGGTGCTAAAACCATCCTCATTGTCTGTCAATAGAAAGACGGGGATGTAAACTGAATTTCCGGTGCACAAGGTGCCTGGAAGCATTATATCAGTGCCAACTAACAGACTTTGCAAGCCAAATACTACCCCATACTCACCCTTGGTGCCCACCAGCTGCCAATAACCCAACTTCTGTTTGAGAATATACACAACCCAAATAATAATACTAAGCCTCATACCCATGGGTTGGGCAGACAGAAATGAAGATTGCTACCACAAATGCTCAAGGAATGGCGAGCATGCAAATAATAAGGCGGAAGATACATCATTTTAAAACTATGAATATTATTGACTTGATTTTTTCTTTCTAATTGCTATCACTTATCAGTAAACGATTTTATTCAAACAGAACAATTTGAAAATCAAAAAACTTTTCTTTCTCGTTGCAAACACTTTTGCAACCCATTCAATTCAAGACTAAATCTAGTTTGATAATCTCATAGTGGGGATTAGTCTGCGCCCATGTCTGGGAGCAGTTGGGCAAGCAAGGCAAGAGGAGCAGGCGGAAGGCCCGCGGCCTCTAACATTTGAAAACGCCCCGGAGAATCTGGCAGAATAGAAAAAAATCTAAAAAAACTGGCGGTCACAATTTCCCCGGAGATACTCACGTGGCAAGCACGATGCAACCAGTACATCAATACGCCATATTCCCAGCCACTTTCATCGGTGGAATTCGGAGTCCGTGTGTATCTGGACATCCAAAAAACAGCCCTATGGGAAAAATTTTGTGAAGATGTACACAAAATTTTCCCGACTGCGGTGTATGTTGCACCTCACTCCATGTTGCGCAGTTGGCTGGACCTAGGTTTTGAAAGAAAAATAGCAGCAGACGAGGCTGCAGTGGTGCACGTAGTGGTCAACCTCCCTGAAGGGCAATGGGTCATCGAAACTAAATGCACCAGATGGACAAAATCAAACCAAATTTTCCTCATGTTTGACTTTTTGCCTACTATGGTAAAACGTGACATTTTGGAGCAACACCTGAAAGATGGTCTCGCCATATATGGTGAAATACAATCTTTCAAAATGCAACGTTTCATGCTGATGCCACACCTGTGCACCGGCAAAGCCATCGCAGTTCTGACCCCAACTGAGGAGATTGCGAAGGACCTAACCCAGATCCTGCACTCCACCTTTATTGACATTGCAGGGCACACCACCCACCCATTCCGGGTAACTGTGGACAGCGCGCCCCCCATTTGCACCCACTGTGATGCGTTTGGCCATAAGGCACATGCATGCCTCATTAAAGAGGGTGTTACATTCCAAGAGCACCCCTCGGCGGCCATGGCCAGCGGAAGGCGCACTATGAACCAACCGCAAGCACCAAAGAGGCTTTCCCGTGGGGAGCACAAGGCTGCTACCTATTGGTAAAGCCCATCTCCCCGCAGGAGCAGAAGAAGGCCAAGCAGGCCCATAGGACCGCGGCCAAGGAAGTGGCCAAGGTCACCACCACCATCCCACACTCACAACGCCAGGAGGACATGGAGACCTTCGCAGTGGAAGCAACTCGGGAATCCATCACCCAATCAGATTGGGAGGCCCAAGCCGAATGGGCCACTCAATCCAAGGATCCGATGGGAGATTCGATCTCACCCAATTGCTGCACCCAAGCCCCGGTTGAAACTGACTTGGGACCTATCCCAACCAAAAATTTTTTTTGCCCCACTCGACGGTGCACCGAACTTATCCGCACCGCAAAAAATTCGTCCGACATCGGGAAAACAAAAGTGAAGGCCAAAGCCAACGCGACTCTTTCCGCAAAAATTAACAAAAACCCTGATAGCGTTGCTGCTAATACCTGTGCTGCTGTGAAAGCCCGTGGGGACTTGGAAGAGGCTGGTGGGCCAGGGGGCCCACCCCTCACACCTAAGGTGTGATGGGGGAAACCTTCACTCTAGGGATGCTGAATATCGCCGGACTCAAGGCCTCCCCATCCTGGGCTAGGAAACTGAGTTTTTTACAAAATAATTTACCCGTGGATATCCTGGCCATCCAGGAAACCCACTGTCCACGAGGTTCTGAGGATGCTTGGAAAACAATGCTCCTACCATCCCTATCCTTTTGGTCAAAGCACTGTGGGGTGCTAATTCAGAAAAACAATTTTTTCAAATTTACATCTTCAGAAACATTCCTAAATGACCAAGTGCTCATTATCACCTTCTCATGGGCCGATGTTGCACACACAATCATCAACATTTATGCCCCAAATGGTGCACAAGAGCATCAGGAATTTTCTTGTTGGTCAAATCCCTCCCGCTACCCCCCAATTCTTTCCTAATCAGTGACATGAACTGTTGGCTAACCTCACCAACGGACCGGTGGCCGCCCTCACCCCACGCCTCACAGGGTCACGTAGAACTATGCGTTATAAAAGCCACCCTTGGGTTAATGGATGCGCTGCTGTGACATGCCCCACTGCTCGAAAACATGACATGTCCCCACATCCACAACGGCCAATTAAGGTCCATGACCCGCATGGACCTTATTCTAGTGCCGGCGAAATTCCAACCTCACATCTCCCACTTCAAAACAACGAAAATGGAATTCTCTGACCACCAACTGGTCTCGATAACATACCACTTACCCGTCACAGTTGCAAAGGCCCCACATTGGTGCAAAATCTGCCCCCCAGAGCTTGCGTCACCAGGATTTTCCACGTGGGTGGAAGAGGCAACTTTGGCAAAATCATTTGTTGCACCATTTTGCACGGACCCCATTTCCACATGGGCAACTTTCAAAAAAGACACCATCCGCCACTATTGCCATCTCTCATCCAGATGCTCACAAGCCACATCAGCGGTTATATTGCGCACGCTGGTGGAATTAGCCCACTTGGAGTCCAACATTCCAGCCTCAGGATATAGCCCTGCATGGGGCCAGAAGTGGGCGGAGGCAGCAGCCCACCTCAACGCACTTGAAAGGCAACACAAACATTGGGTTTGTGTCCAATACAGGGCCACACGCATCACTAAAGGCGACAAGTGCACCGCATACTTCTTCAAATTTTTTTTTGCACCATGCCAGAGCGTGGCCTGCACACAGGTGCAAAGATCGGACAATTCTATCATGGACACACCAGCCGAAGTGGCAATCAAAATGCAAAGATATTACTCTGAGTTATACTGAGCCAAACCAATTCAGCCGGTTGAAATGGCGGAATTTCTCGACAGAGCTCATATCTGCACCATTTTCTGATACCCAGAAATAATGAATTTAATTACTCCGAACAAATTATGGACTACCATTCGCGGTGCGCCAAACTGAAAATGCCCAGGCCCAGATGGCATTCCATATGAGTTCTACAAAAAATATTTTAAATACATATCCCCATTGCTGCTAGCCTCACTCAACCAAAGCCTGTTGGAAACGTGCCTCCTACCAGGAGGGTATGAGGCTTTTACAGTCACACTCTTCAAGAAAGGGGATAGGCTAGACTTAGCCAACTGGCGCCCCATTTCTCTAACAAACACAGACACCAAAATTTTAACAAAAATCATGGCTAACCGTTTAGGGACTGTAGCATCTGCCACCATCTCTCCAGAACAATTCAGTTTCATCCCCAGAAGGTCAATTTGGGATAACGTGCACTCTGTGGCTAATGTGTGTCAGTCCACAGCCTCTGGGGTACTTGTATTCTTGGACCAACAAAAGGCCTATGATAGAGTAAACTGGGAATACCTTAGGGCCTGCCTCCAACAATTCCGCCTACCTCCCCGCTTCATTAACTGGGTGATGCTGCTCACAGAATCTGCAACAATGGCTGTGCGCGGCCCAGGTTTCCTAATGGAAGTAGTCCATCCTCAAAGGGGCCTGCGACAAGGGGACCCCCTGAGCCCACTCTTATACAACTTCAGCCTTGACCCACTACTGCGAAATGTGAATGCCCAACTCACTGGGGTCCATGTGCCAGGCCAAACCCCAGTCAAGATGATGGCATTTGCAGATGATTGCGTGGTGGGGGTGTCTAACAATAAAGATGCATGCGCACTTGAAGCCCTCATCCAGGAATATTCCCAGGTAAGCAACGCGGCACTGAACGCCTCCAAAACCGAAATCATCCTCCTTGGTCGGTTTCAGAACTGCTGGGCCCCAGCAAGTAGTTCCCAACCCAGCCCAGCTGCTCGCCCAAGTCCACGCCTTACTGACTCAAAACACACCGCTCCACTGGTGCTCCCCTTTGTGCCGTGACCTACCATAGGACCGGTACGCCATCTGGGCGTGTGGATGGAGGCAGGAGGATACGCGTCAGCAGTAATGGAGGGCCATATACTGGACAACGTGACGAAGCGAATCGCCTCTCTCAGAGCCCACCCTAATACCCTCACTGGCAGGGTTGTTCTTGCCAACTCTATGCTCCTATCCAAAGTCTGGTTTGGAGCCCACGCCATCCCCTTCTCCCCAAGCTTCTTCAAATCCCTGTATGCTTTGCTACAAGGTTGGCTTTGGTCAGGCTGCCCTCCACCAGTACGGCTAGAGGTCATGTTTAGCCCTCATCATCATGGTATGGGCCTACTTGACTATAAAGCCCATGCCGCCAAGATCCTAGGCACCTGGATTGCGGCCGTCACTGATCCTACACTCCCATCCCAACACTGGTCCCGCGCGGCCCGCTCCAACTTTTCCTGAGCCTTGGGCCTCAACAATCCATCAAACCCCCACTCCCTGATGAAATACCTCACATCACACACATCAGCCACAGGTCCTCACGGGACCAAAACCCACTACAAACGAATCCTACTCTCCATGCGAAGCGCAGAGTGGAGAATTCTTATTAGTATACAACCCAAAGAGGCCGCCCCTCTCCTCAGTTCACACAAGAGGTACAGGGGCTACCCATCCATGATGGCGTGATCCCCATTCGACCCCAAGTCCTATCCAGGGTGGACTACCTGGACATGATGGACATCCCTTATTCCACTGAAACCCAAAAGACTATCCGGAAATACGCACACCAGCCTCTGGTGCAGCCTCAAGTCTGTTCCCATGTGTGGCGCTGCCTGAGGCGGGTGTATCGTACAGCTGAGCGCTCTAATGCTTTACACTCATCCTGTGTCGTGTGTGGCCAGTATGGAACGCTGTTTCACCGCCTGAAGAAGTGCCCCACCTCTAAAGTAATATGGCGCGAAGTCCAACGTCTGCTAGGCCAGGATCAAACACATCCCTTCAGTCTGTCAAGAGATATGTCTGCTTCATCAATGGCCTCCCCCTCCCCACCCTCCCTTCGTGCTCTGGTGGTTGCAATCGCCATGTGGACTATCCACACGATTGTCTTGGATGCCATCGCCGGATCCATCCCCACCCTCCCTGAAGCTGTCCACAGATTCCGGTCTCATTTGGTGGATCACTTTCAAGCGTGGATGTTTGGATATCTCCCACCACGTCGCCGGCAGCTGGTCTCCTCCTGGTTCCCAGTCTGGTTCATCAAATCAGACCCCTTCCTCCACACGTGCTCAATAGTGGCTACGCCCCCTACACACGTTCCCTCCCCCTTCCCATAAGTGGCGTTCCCGCTGGCAACAAGAGATAGCATCGCTTCTCTGGGGTGCCTCACCTAGTACTGAGTTTTGTCTCGTCTGAGTCATATTCGGAAGTGTCCATCCCATGGTCGGCCTTCCCCGCAATAAATATAAAACAATTTGAAAATCAATACTAGGTGAGATGAACACGTTTAATAAAAAAAGACAGAGTTAGGCGAATGCAGTAAAGGATAGTAACCTGGATCTGCACCACCAATGGCACCAAGCGCACAGGAGTTGTGAGAACCAAAGCAGAAACAAAAAACCCAAGGTGGTGCACTCATGCAGGTTTCATGGAATTTTTAGTAAAATACTGCAGCTACATGGAAGTGACCAAATCTCAACCGCTTCCATCAGTTGAACATGGGATCCATGTGTTTTTGGGCACAGAGGCATCGGCAATGTGGGAAAAGTTTGGCGAAGCCCAACCAAAATTATTCCTGAAAGCTTTGTATATGAAAACTCATACTATCTGCCATGGTTGGGTGGATCTTGGGCTCGAGACAAAGGAGGAAGAAAACAAAGCCACGAAGTCAGAGTGGTGATTGACCTTCCTGATGGCCAACGTTTAATATTAAACAAATGCACACGTTGGACACAATCCAAAGATATTCTTATAAATTTTGAATATCTTCTGACTATATTAGCATGCACAGTAGTCAAACAACATCTCTGAGAAGGTTTGGAATCCTATGGAGAAATCAAACAATTTGAGATTCTAGGATTCCATTTGATGCCAACCTTAGCACAGGGAAGGCAATACCAATAATTTTCCTGAACCCAGAGGTAGCAGAGGATCTCATAAAAACTCTATACATCGCCTCTATTATAATTGATGGGAAAAAGTCCCAATTATTCCGTGCTACACTTTAGAGTGCGCCACATATGCAACCATTTTCAGTCTTTGGTCACAAGATTCATGATTGTCCCATAAAAGAAGGCCTAAGAGAAATGGAATTCTGTGGGGAAAAATGGGTAAAGATGACTCAGAGTATGCCAAAATCACTGATACCACACAAGAATTTAACTGGGGAGAAATTGGACAATATAAAATTATTGACCCATTTCCTCTGAAGGAATTTAAATGGCCAAACAGGCTCACAAGCTGGCTGAGGCCAAGGCAAAGATATCAAGGAATCATCTATCGTTCCTGAAAAGATTCAGGAAGACATGGAAGAACTAGCAACACTGAGTCAATCAAATTAAACAGAAAACCAAGCAACTAATCAAAACAAACAGGATTTGGTGGAACCCAATTTGGAAACAAATTCTTAATCACAGGGACTCAGCACATCCCAACACTATACATTACAACCCAAACGGGATTGGAAATCAACAATTGAATGCATCAGACAAAACTGTGCCCAATGAGAACACACATGTGCACCGTAATGATAAATTGAAAAGCAAACAAAAGCAAGAAGGGACCCAAAATAGCAGTAGTGAAAGGGGCAGAGTATACCCCAATACCTACTCATCATTATGGCACCAACAGTAAGGAATCAAAGGTGAGCAAAGAGGGAGAGGAAGTGGGGCCAGGGGGCCCTGCTAACTGCTCCTGAGGAGCACTGGGCGTCTCAGTAGAGATAGGGACGCTGAACATAGCGGGACTAAGGCCTTAATGTCTTGGGCCAATAAGTTGGGTCTCCTGTTCAACCCCACTGTGGATATCCTGGTGGTGCAGGAAGCCCACTGTCCACAGGGAAAGGAGGAAGCATGGGAAAACATGCTCCTTCCAACAATATCATTTTGGTCACAGCACTGTGGGGTGATAGTACGCATGAATCAAAATTATAAATTAATTGATAAAAATTCGTTTTTTGATGGCCGCATACTAGCCATAAACTTCTCATGGTACAAAGAAGTGCACAAAATAACCAGTGTGTATGCACCAAACAGTGCAATGGAGTGTCGAGAGTTTCTATTGGCTTTGACACCTCTCCATCTTCCAGCAAATCTCCTTTGTTATGGGAGACATGAACTTCTGGAATATCCCAAACACTGACCAATGGCCACACATAACGGAGATACACAAGGGCATGTGGAACTTCGTGTGCTAAAAGCCACCTTGGACCTATATCATACCTTACCTAAATGGTTGCCTATCCTGCAGAGTATGACACGCCCGCATGTGTAGAATGGCAAAATATTTTCCATGTTGCAAATAGATTAATACTGCGCTGCTAATTTTCCAACACCTAATTTATAAATTTAAAACTACAAAAATTGAATTCTCTGATCATTAGTTAGTTTCAGTGTCCTTCACTCTGGCAAAACAATTAAACAAGCACCTAGATGGTGCAGAATACACCCAAAATTTTAGCCAAATTGGAATTTAACTCCTGGGCGAGGGAAAAAACTTCAAAATGAGATTCTAAACATTTTTTGCTTAGACCCAATGATCACTTGGAAAAATTTCAAAAAACCAACAATACAACAAGTTAAACACACTGCATCAAGAAAATACAGGGCAGCTTCAGCCATCATTAAATGCACCTTAGCTGAAATTGATCACCTGGAAAATAATGTCCCATGCACAGGATACAGCCCTGGATGGGGATGAAGATGGGCAGAGGTTTCTGCACTATTATGTACTTTGAGACAAGAACACCAACACCACGTCGATGTTCAATACCAAGCAAAAAACCATAAAGATGGAAAAGCTTGTTCAAGTTATTTTTTGATGAGTTTACGCCCAAAAGTACATGGTAGCCTGAACACAGGTCTGACGACCAGATAAATCCATAATGGAAACACCCAAGGAAGTCACAACATAAATACACAGGTTTTATACAAATTGTATATAAATCTGATCCAGTCAACCAGAAATAGATCAAAAAATTAACTCGCCAATGCACATATTGACACCACAGCTCAAACCAATAATTTAATTACCTTAATAATGAATGAAGCATTATGGGAAGTGGTACGCGGTGCGCCACGAGGGAAATGCTCTGGACCTGAAGGGCTTCCCTATGAATTTTATAAAATATATTTTAGTAACAGTTTCTAACATTCAAGAAACTTTTCTCTCTAGTAAAAATCACTTTTGCAACTTATTCAATTTAAGTCTGAATTTAGTTTGATAATATTACAGAGGAGATTAGCCTGCGCCCATGTCAGGTAGCAGTTGGGCAAGTAAGGCAAGAGGCACAGGTGGTAGGCCCACGACCTCCTACGTTCAAAAATGCCTCAGAGAAATCAGCGGATTAGACAAAAATAAAAAACCGGTGGTCACTATTTCCCCAGAAATCCTCGCTTGGCAGGCGCGTTGTAACCAGTACATCAACACGCCACACTCTCAACCACTCTTGTTGGTGGAATATGGAGTCTGGGTGTTCCTGGATATCCAACAAACAGCTTTGTGGGAAAAATTTTGTGGAATGTGCACACTTTTTCCTGACTGCAGTGTACGTTGCACCTCACTCCATGTCATGCGGTTGGCTGGATCTCAGTTTCAAAAACAAGGAGGCAGCAGATGAAGCTGCTGCAGTGCACGTAGTGATTGACCTCCCCAAAGGGCAATGAGTCGTCAAAACCAAGCGAACCAGATGGACAAAATCCAACCAAATTCTCCTCACGTTTGACTTTTTGCCCACTACAGTCAAGCGTGCCATTCTGGAGCAGCACCTGAAAGAGGGTCTCACCATATATGGCGAAATACAATCATTTGAGATGCAACGCTTTACGCTGATGCCACACCTGTGCACTGGCAAAGCCATTGCAGTTCTGACTCCAACTGAGGAGATCACAAAGGAACTAACCCAGATCCCGCACTCAACTTATATTAATATTAAAGGGCATACCACCCACCCTTTCTGGGTAACCGTAGACAGTGCACCTCCCATCTGCACCCACTGTGATGCATTCAGCCATAAGGCACATGCATGCCCCACCAAGGAGGGCATCACATTCCAAGAGCACCCCTCAGCGGCCATGGCCAGCGGGGAGGCTCACTATGAACCAACCACCAATACCAAAGAGGCCTTCCTGTAGGGAGCACAAGGCTGCTACCTACTAGTAAAGCCTGTCTCCCCTCAAGAACGAAAAAAGGCCAAATAGGCCCACAGGGCCGCAGCCAAGGAAGCGGCCAAAGTCGCCTCCACTATCCCACACTCCCAACACCTGGAAGATATTGAAACCTTTGTGGCGGAAGCAACTTGGAAATCTCTCAACCAATTAGATTGGGAAGCCCATGCCAATTGGGCCACCCAATCTGAGGATCTGATGGGTGACTTAATCTCACCCGATCTTTGTAACCAAGCCCCAATTAAAACCAACTTGGTCCCCAACATAACTGAAAATTTTTTTTGACCCAAATGATGATGCACCAAACTCATCCACACCGCAGAAAATCCGTTCAACAGCGGGGAAACAAAAAGTGAAGGCAAAAGCCAACGCGAACCTGTCTGCCAAAATTAACAAATCTACCAATAGCGTTGCTGCAAACACCTGCACCGCCGTGAAGGCCCGTGGGGATCTAGAGGAGGCTGGTGGGCCCAGGTGCCCACCCCCTCACACCTAAGGTGTGATGGGGGAAGCCTTCACTTTAGGGACGTCAAATATTGCCAGACTCAAGGCCTCGCCATCCTGGGCTAGGAAACTGAGTTTTTTACAAAAAATTTACCTGTAGACATCCTGTCCATCCAGAAATCCCACTGCAATGAGGTTTCAAGGACGCTTGGAAAACCATGCTCCTCCCTTCCCTATCCTTCTGGTCAGAGTACTGTGGGGTGCTTGTTCAGAAAAACTATCTTTTTAAATTTTTATCATTCAAATCCTTCCTCGATGACTGAGTCCTCATTGTTACATTTTTGTGGGCCAACGTGGTGCACACAATCATCAACATTTATGCCCCAACCTGTGCATGAGAGTGTTGGGAATTTTTCTCGTTAGTCAAATCCCTTCTGTTACCACCTGACCCTTTCATAGTTGGCGATATGAACTGTTGGCTAAACATATCCATGGACCGTTGGCCTTCCTCATCCCACACCCCTCAGGGTCATGTAGAACTTTATTTCTAAAGGCCACCCTTGGTTGCTAGACACACTGCCACAGCATGCTCCACTACTCAAGAACATGACGCACCCCCACGTTCATGACAGCCAATCAAGATCCATGTCCCGCATAGACCTTATCCTTGCACTGATGAAATTTTGATCTCATAAACCCACTTCACACATCAAAAATTGATTTCTCTGACCACCGGCTGGTCTTGATAACCTACCACTTACCTGTCACAGTGTCTAGGGCTCCACATTGGTGCAAACTCCGCCCACCCAAAATCGCGTTGCCAGGTTTTCCACTAGGGTGGAATCAGCAACCTCAGCAAAAGAGTTTACTGCACCGTTTTATGCGGACCCAATTTCCACATGGGCAGCCTTCAAAGAGGATACCATTTGCCATGCTCGCCATCTACCATCCTGATGCTCACGAGCTACATCAGCTGTCATCTCGCGTGCTCTGGCAGAGTTGGCACACCTGGAGTCCAACATCCCAGCCATAGGCTACAGCCCTGCTTGGGGTAGGAAGTGGACTGAAGCAGCCGCCCACCTCAACACACTTGAAAGGCAACACAAACATCAGGTTTGTGTTCAGTACAGGGCCAAACACATTACAGAGGGCAGCACGTGCTCCACTTATTTTTTAAAAAATTCTTTGCACCACGCCAGAGCGTGGCCTGTACACAGGTGTGGAGGTTGGATAATTCCGTCGAGGATAAACCAGCCAAAGTGGTGATCAAAATACAAAAATATTACTCCAAGTTGTACCAATCTGATCCAATTCAGCCAGCCAAAATGATGAAATTTCTCGACAGCACTCACAACTGCACCATTTCCAGATACCCAGAGTTAATGAATTTGATTACTTTAAATGAACTCTGGTCCACTTTCCGCGGTGCACCAAATTGGAAATGCCCAGGCCCTGATGACATTCCATATGAGTTCTATAAAAAGTACTTCAAATATTTATCCCCACTGTTGCTTGCCTCTCTTAACCAGAGCCTTTTGGAAACGCGCCTCCTACCAGGAGGGCAAGAGGCCTTCAACATCACCTCTTCAAGAAAGGGGATAAGCTAGACATAGCCAACTGGCGCCCCATTTCTTTAACTAACATGGATACAAAAATTTTAGCTAAAATCGTGGCTAACCGTTTAGGGATTGTAGCATCTGCCACCATCTCCCCAGAACAATTCGGTTTCATACCCAGAAGGTCGATTTGGGACAACTTGCACTCTGTGGCTAATGCATGCCAGTCCAAGGCCTCTGGGGCACTTGTATTTTTGGACCAACAGAAGGCCTATTATCGAGTAAACTGGGAATACCTCAAGGGCCTGCCTCCACCAATTCCGCCTGCCCCCTCACTTCATCAGCTGGGTGATGCTGCTTACAGAATCTGCAACAATGGCAGTGCGTGGCCCTGGCTTCCTCACGGATTAGTCCGCCCTCAAAGGAGCCTACGCCAAGGGGACCCCCTTAGCCCAAACTTATACAACTTCAGCCTTAACCCACTACTTCGAAATGTGAATGCCCACCTCACTGGGGTCCATGCACCAGACCAAGCCCAGTCAAGATGATGGCATTTGCAGATGATTGTGTGGTTGGGGTGTCTAATAATCAAGATGCACGCGCGCTTGAAGTTCTCATCCAGGAGTTTCTAGGTAAGTTATGCTGCAATGAACGCTTCCAAAACTGAAATCATCCTCCTTAGTCGGTATCTATCCTGATGGGCCCCAGCGACCAGTTCCCAGCCTGGCCCATCTGCTCGCACACATGCTCGCCTTTCCTGCTCTCCCCACACCGCACCACTGATGCTCCCCTTCGTGCCACGCCCTACCATAGGGCCTGTCCGCCATCTGGGCGTGTGGGTGGAGGCAGGCGGGTATGCCTCAACAGTAATGGAAAGTCATATTCTAGACAACGTGACAAAGTGCATCGCCTCCCTCAGAGCCCACCCTACTTCCCTTACTGGCAGGGTTGTTTTAGCCAACTCTATACTCCTATCCAAAGTCTGGTTTGGAGCCCACGCCATCGCCTTCTCCCTGGGTTTTTTCAAATCTATGTATGCCCTTCTACAAGGGTGGCTATGATCAGGCCGCCCACTGCCAGTGCGGCTTGAGGTAATGTTTGGCTCTTGTCGTCATGGTGGCATGGGCCTGCTCGACTTTAAAGCCCATGCTGCCAAGATCCTGGGCACCTGGATTGCGGCCGTCACCACCCCTACGCTCCCCTCCCAACACTGGTCCCACGCGGCCCGTTCCAACTTCTCCCGCGCCTTGGGCCTTAACAATCCATCAAACCATCACTCATTGATGAGATATCTGGCTTCCCACCCATCGGCCACAGGTCCTCATGGTACTAAAGCCCACTACAAACGAATCCTCTTCTCCATGCGGAGCGCTGAGTGGAGAATTCATATTAGTGGACATACAGCCCAGAGAGGCCGCCCCTCTCCTCAGTTCACACAGGAGGTACAGGGGTTACCCATTCAAGATGGCTTGATCCCCACACGGCCCCAAGTCCTATCCAGGGTGGACTACCTGGACATGATGGACATCCCTTATTCCCTTGAGACCCAAAAGACTATCTGGAAATAAGCACACCACCCTATGTTGCAGCCTCAAATCCGCTCCCATGTTTGGCGCTGCCTGAGGTGGGTGTACCATATGGCTGAGCACTCTAACGCTTTACACTCATCCTGCGTCGTGTGTGGCCAGTATGGAACGCTAGTCCACCACCTGGAGAAGTGCCCTACCTCTAAAGCGATATGGCGCGAAGTTCAACGTCTGCTTGGATAGGATCAAACACATCCCTTCAGTCTGTCAAGAGATATGTTTGCTATAGCCATGGTATCCCCACTTCCATCCT
This sequence comes from Massospora cicadina, assembly GCA_022478985.1. Taxonomy (NCBI): domain Eukaryota; kingdom Fungi; phylum Entomophthoromycota; class Entomophthoromycetes; order Entomophthorales; family Entomophthoraceae; genus Massospora; species Massospora cicadina. The sequence goes on from JAKSZP010018540.1 coordinate 86,103, forward strand.
CCCTCTGTGCTCTGGTGGTCACAATCGCCATGTGGACTATCCACACAATTGTCTTGGATGCCATCGCAGGCTCCACCCCCACCTTCCCAGAAGCTGTCCACAGATTCCAGTCCCATTTGGTGGACCACTTCCAGGCGTGGATGTTTGGGTACCTCCCACCACGTCGCCGTCAGCTGGTCTCCTCCTGGTTCCAAGTTTGGTTCATCAACTCGGACCCTTTCCTCCACACGTGTTCAATTGTGGCTACGACCCCTTTACACGTTCCCTCCTCTTCCCCATGATGGCATTCCCACTGGCAACAGGAGATAGCATCGCTTCTCTGGGGTGCCTTATCTATTGCTAAGTTTCATTTTCTTTCATGTTTACTTTTGGAAGTGTCTGTCCCCTGGTCAGCCTTCCCCGCAATAAATTAAAACATTTATAACAAACAATTAACCTCTATGAATAAGTGCATTATGGAAAAACGCCTTCTACCTGGAGGCAAAGAAGCATACATAGTCACTTTATTCAAAAAGAGAGATAAGTTAATTCTACTCAATTGGCGCCCAATCTCCCTAACTAATACTAACACTTAACTTTTCACAAAAATTATGGCCGAATGATTAGGGGAAATTGCAAACTGAGGTGATATCCCTATCACAATATGAATTTGTCCTAAGAAGATCCATATGGGACAATATTCACACAGATGCAAATGTCTGCCATTATAAAACCTCTGGAGCACTTGTCCTTTTAGAACAACTTAAGGCATACATAAGGGTAAATTGGTTTTTTCTTAAGGACTGCCTCCAAATAATAAGACGTCCAAATTAGTTCATAAACTGGGTGATGTTGTTCACTGAGTCAGCCACCATGGCTATGCGTGGAGCAGGTTTTTAACTAACCCAGTTTTTCCACAGAGGGGACTAAAATAAGGGGACCCCTAAGCCCTCTATTATACGATTTTAGTCTGGATACCCAAATCAGGAATACAAATACCCTCACCAATGGAATCAATGTATATGGCCAGTAATCAGTCAAAATGATGGCTTTTGTTGACGACTGTGTGGTGGGAATATCCAGCAACAAGGATGCCCACATACTTGTAAAAATGATACAAGAATACTCATCCATCAGCAACGCATCACTGAATGCCGAGAAAACGGAAATTATACTCCTGAGTAAATATCAGACCTATTAGTGACATCTACCCTGGGTCAACAGACCAACACAACATCAAGACTACTCACCGGACATAGGAGGCGAAGATCAGCAATTACCCCACTCTAACTTCCATTGAATACCAAGCCAGAAGCTGGACATGTCCGTCACTTGGGGATATGGTTAGAGACAAAGGGATACGCCAACGCCATGATGGAAAATCAACTTCTAGATAAAATAACAAAATACAATGCCTTCATTCATGGTCATCATACAGGTTTAACTGGATGAGTTGCGTTAGCCAATTCCATGATACTATAAAAAATATGGCTTATGGTTTATAGCTCATGCAATTGCTTTTTCACCGTCCTTTTTTTACACACTATATGTATTAATACAGGGATGGCTTTTGTCTGACCACAAAGCCCCTGTGCGCCTTAAAACTTTACTTGGCCCAAGGAGAGATGGAGGTATGGGGCTAACTAATTATGTAGAACAAGAGATCCATATAATAGTATCCTGGATAGCTCAGGAGACTAGTCCAACCTTACAAACATACATTAGGCCAGTGCAGAAATATCTAACTTTGCACAAGCGCTAAGATTAAAAAAACCAGATCATCCAAACTCTTTAATTAAGTATTTGACATCTCACCCAACTGCTACAGGACTACATGGCACTTCAGTACACTTCAAACGAATACTTATAGCCATGAGAAGAGCAGAGTGGAAGATATAAATAAGCAGACAGACTAGTCACCAAGGTCTCCCAAGGCTAACTTACAGAAAATAAGTTAATAACCAAGTAGTTACAGACAACATAATAAAGCGAAACCATAGCAACATATTCAGGATTGATTACCTGGATCAAATGGATATACTGTACAGCCTAGAGACCCAAAGAATTGATTAGAGATACACACACCATCCATTACTACAACCCAGGATATGGTCACTTATATGGAGATACATGCGGAGAGTATATCACATGGCAGAACGGTCAAACGCAGACCACTCTTTATGCCAATATTTGGACGATACAGAAGCTTAGTACACCGCCTAGAACAATGTCCAATGTTGGTAGCTATTTGGAAATAAGTCATGAGTTTATATCATCAAGGCAATGTACAATCTTTCAGTTTATCTAGCAACATGTTTGCTTTCAACATGGAATCACCAATTTATCCATCTTTACGGGCACTAATAGTAACAATAGCACTATGGACAATCCATACCATAGTATTGGATTCATTCACAGGAACATCGCCTACTCTCCAAGAAGCCATCAATCGTTTTCATTACCATATATAAGACTATTTCCAAGCATGGTTGTTTGGAAACATGACCCCACAAAACAGAAGGATAATCAATTCATCGTCCCCATATGGTTCCTAAATATTGACTCAACCTTCACTCATGCTGCATCCAAGTATAAGTCAGCATAAATACCCCCATCGTCCTAAACCTGGCGGTCCTGGCTTGCAACAGGAGGGGCTATGAACCCTCTGGGTGTCCTTTTTGTAATCATATTATTCTTATATTATCATCATTACATCTGAAGTGTACGTCCCCTGGTTGACCTTCCCCAAATAAATTAAATATTAACTTGATGTTAATTTTGAAAACCCAAGCAGGAAACCGAAAAGAAGGCGCCAAACTTGAACCACAATGCAAAGAACCACAAAGGTCCTGCCAAATAGGATGTCAATCCCTCAGGACGGTCCATGTGGCGATTGTAGCACTGAACAAGAACATAGAACTGATATTTGTGGAGGAGATCCATGATGGTAGGATCTTAGTGACAACTGCTACAGATAGATAAACCAGCTGAAGCCTTAGGGTGGTGGCTGTCTATGCCTCACCAAAGCACCACAAAAACCAATTTTTTAGAAAAACTTTATTGGAGGTACAAACTGATGTGACCATGGTTATAGCAGGAGACCTGAACTGCTGGATGTATGTGAGTAGGGACACATTCCTAACAAGCAAAGAACCAACTATAAGGCAAATGAGATGCTAGACTACCTAGTCAAATCTGGGATGTGCCTCACAGTTGATGAGGAGGAGGATGACCCCGCCAACCCTATGAGGTTGTCATAAGACTCTACCAGATCACCGCAGACAGGCTCACACCTGGACTACATAATAGTGGCGTCCAACCTCAATCCGCTGACATCCAACAGTGTGGTTAACATAGATGCTGAGAGCGACCATATAATCATCTGAATGGACATTGATCTGGATGAACTTCCAAAGAACGAAGAATGGCAGTTGGCACCAGCCACTCTGAGGGACAGGGAATGGTGCCAAACAATTGAAGCTGGACTGGATCAACTGGTTGCATATCTGGATCATCACCCGGAGATAGACCCTCTGGAATGATGGGTCCAAATAAAAAAATAAACCATGAAATTATGAAGTTCAATAAAGCGAAAACCTATAAACAAACTGCCACTGTGAAGCATCTGAAAGATGCACTGGAGAGGCTAACAATTTACTGGCGGGACAGTGAAGAATGATGGAGTGAGTACAGAACAACTCACACTCGATACTGGGCCCTAACGTTCAAACAGGACTCAGAGCATTGTTTCAACACTATGTACTGATACCAAATCCAAATGGGGATGATGATCAAAGAGGGCCTGGCGCACCTCAAGAAAATCTCAACTAAGGCCAGGATACAAGAAGTAGAGACCTTGATGGGAGAATTGACAACAAACCTGGAATTAATCAAGTGTTAAATCAAACGATTTTATGGTGAGCTTTTCCAACAATGCAAGATGAGCAAAATGGTGACAGAAGCCCTAATTGATCTGGCCAAGCTGGCACTTGGGGCCTGTATGCAGAAAGGTGTCACTTGATTATCCAATGAAATTTCAACTATGAAGTCAAATGAGCGCTAAAGAGATTGGCAAAGAAGAAATCATCAGGCCCCAACAATATGTGTGCAGAAATCTACAATTCATGATGCAACCTCATTATGCTGGAACTCATGACCCTCTTCAACTCCTGCCTGAAAATCGGATGAAAAATCCTGGGAGGCCAGGAACCTAAATTGTACTCTTGTACAAAAAGGGTCTTCAGCGCCAACTCTGGAACTGGCGCCCAATTGTCCTAACCAATGCTGACTACAATCTTCTCATGCACATCTTGTCAAATAGACTAATGGCAATGATACCAAAAATAGTCCATAAGTCCCAACACAGGTTAATCAGGGGCTGAAGCACCTGGGACAGCATTGGTACAGTTCAGTATGTGCTAAAGGACATGTGCGGATCCAAACAAGGCTATATAATGTTCCTAGACATGGAGAAGGCCTACAATTGGGTAGCGTAATCCTTCCTCCATGCGGCGTTAAAGGCGGTTGGTATACCCAAACCCTTCAGATCATGGATCTCGATGCTCTACTTGGGCCTGACCACAAAGTTGATTGTTGCTGATGGATTAAAAACAATATCTTAGTCAGTCAGGGTCTCTGACAAGGCGATCCCATGTCACTAATCCTTTTTAATATTGCAGCAAAAGTTCTCTTGACCATAGATGATATGAAATTCTGGGCTTAATACAACCTAACCAACTGTTACTGAAAATATTTACCTTTGTGGGCAACATGGTAGTAAGAATCAGCTCTCCAACCAACCTTCTGGGCTCCAAGGAGCTCCTGGACCTATACCAGTCAGCATTTAACGCAAAGATTAACATAGAAAAAGTGTAATGAGGATCAGCGTTCCAAAATTCAGCCCACCATCTGACACAAAACTTATACAGAACTCACAATGATCTACTACCTTGGTACCTTATTTAATGACAATTGTTTGGCAATACTTAAAAACAAACAAGAAGTACTATTTAGTCTGTAATCATGAATGACCTGTTGAAAAAATGTGAGATTAAGCCTTGAGGAGAAAGTTTGGCTGTTATGTATTCAGCTTCTCAAAGCTATGGTATTTCGCCCATGTGCTGCCAATGAGCCTGAACCTAGAGAAAAAGATCAAGACAATGCTTTGCACTTTCCTATGGTTCAAGGAGAAAGTGGCACAAATAGCCCTTGAGACCCTATTTAAGCAAAAAAGAGAAGGGTGCATGGGCCTACTGGACTATAAATCCCACGCTCAATGGATCTGGGCAAAGTCATTCCTTAGGCTGATGCAGATGCACATGCGCTGTCTGACCCTCGCATCAAATGTGAACTGGGAAAGGGTCCATGGCCTTCAGGAGCTGAACTCCCCATGTACACTGCATGAATGGATGGCAGACCACCTGTGTATACCTCCTGGAAAGAAAGTCCATACCACTGGCAATTATGCAATCAGGAAGTGCGCCTAGGTAGCTAGTCATTTGAAATATCAGATTGGGATGCTGACCAAATATACAGGGATGTCAAAGCTCATAATTCTGCAATGATTTTTGAAATGAACTAAAAGAGAGCAATTGAATTACCAATGAGTATATTTCCAAAACAATTAAGATTTGTTTCCAAACTGACCCTGATCAAATATGAGAATCCGCTTCTGAAACCCAGATGCAACCCACCCACCTGACCATGAATTATCAATGACTTGGCGGCTGAGGGCCATGACACTAACTACCAGACAAAGGATTTAACTCAGGCCTTAATTCCCAACTGTTAATGGCAAAACAATTGTCAGTCACTTAGTAGATCTTACATCATGTGTTTAAATCTGGTAATCACAGTTGACTGGACTACCTGCACAAAGACTTCCCCATCTGTACCAAACCAGAAGCAGATATCAGCAACCAATACTACAAATGGGACGTGTTCCAAAAGTACTGGTCCATAATGAGGTACATCATATCAGGCGTAGAATTGCCACTAGAGATATATCCATTACAGGACCTTTTTTGCAATAACCCTGAGAACAACCCCAATCCAACTATGAGCCTTCCTTTAAAATTATTGTGCATGAGCAATACACTCAGCTCTTGTTGCCAAAAGTTTTGACAATGGGCGCCCCATCACAAAAGCCTGGTACTGAAGACCATTTGGATTCTATCCAATTATCTCCATCAGATCACAAAATTTTCATGCCTAATCTATGGTACTATAAATCCATGCATCTGCTTACCCTGCTGAATGACTTTTTCACATGTGACAAAGCAATGAAAAGACTCAAGACCAAAGAATCTGTAAGCCCATCAATGCTATAATTGTGGCTAGAAATGGTGATTGCCAACCAGCAATGGTCAAAGGTGCTAGGGAACTAGCAGCCCAGCTTCCTTGTCCTTTATTTTCAGCCAAATAAACAGTATTCCACCATCCCATCTTACTTTTCATTTGATTTAATTTTTAAATAAAGTTGGAGTTAATAAAAAACTATTGCCACAAACTAGTTTAAATTTAGTATAGTTTCTTAGTTTGTCCTTATTGGTTTCATTGTGATAATTTACAAGCTTTAGAGGAAGCTTCAACTAACAGTTTGCTTTTGTATACAAAGCAGGTCTTTGTTAAATAATATCTAGTGATCTGAGCAGCTCATAAACAATGAGCACATAATAAACTAAGCTACTTTGTTATAAAACCTAGCCCAATTTTTGATCTTTACTAAAGAGTTTCTTTTTAGTCTCATTATGATAAAATTTTGATTAACTTAAATTATTTTTTCTTTATATTTATAGAATTAACTACAATTTAGTATAACTCTTTACAGCATTTATCTTTTCTCTTTTTATTTAATTCTTTTATTTATTTATTTATTTAACCAAGGTAATCCAACCAGGGGACAGGCATTACCAAAAGAAAGAAATGACATGAAACCTAAACAGGGTCAACTCCGTCAAAGAAAGTTTTTCCACCTCCGGATTGGGACTCAAATTTTTCTGGTTAGATCATGGGTAAGGTTTTCGTGTTATTAGACCTACTAACCACCAATAGTTTCCTTCAGCTGGCACCCCAATCAATGTGCAAAGGGTGGGAATCAAACCTGCAACCTTCAGGTTGGTAGCTGTACGCCCTTACTGACTCGCCTTCCACCCCCTTAATTCTGTTATTTAATGATTTAAAGAGCTAAAAATATATTTGAGCATTTGCAATTTAGAAAATTAATCTATACATAGTACTAACAGTGAAGCTGCAGCTTTGCTTGCTTTAAAAATTAAATACTTTAGTTTATCTTTCAATATGATATTTCTTTATTTAGCTAGGTATAATCTAATTTTTATATGCTTAATCTAATTATTTATACTATTCTAAAGCCTATTTTCATAAAATGTATTTTATTATATTTTTTATACTTTTTATTTATTCAAGGCAAGCTGACCAGGGGATGGACATTACCAAAATAGAGAAAGAAAGTATCAACATGAAATCTGAGCAGGGTCAACTCTGTTGTAGAAAGTTTTTTCACCTCCAGATTGGGACTCAGATTTTTCTGGTTACGTCATGGGTAAGGTTTTCATGCTATTATACCTACTAACCGCCAATAGTTTCCTTCAGCTGGCACCCTGATCAATGTGCAAAGGGCGGGAATCAAACCCACAACCTTCAGGTTGGTAGCTGTACACCCTACCAACTCATCTTCCACCCCCTAATATTTTTTATACTTTTTACTTAAATTTATTATCTTATAAACATGTCTTTTTATTATAATCCCTATTTCTTAAAACCTTATTAAAAGTTAGATAAAGTTATTTTATAATATTTATATTTTTAGTGGTGCTGGAATAGTCATGATGGGCATCCTGCTATTGCCCCTCACAATGCAGGTTTAAATCTTGTTATGGCAAAAATTGTATTTCTGTGCCAAGAGGATAGCAATACATACAGATTTAAACACCATGCTTGGTCTGACCAAGTAAATGAGTGAGTCAGATCATGTAATCCTAGCCTATCAGAACACTCACAGGAAGGTTTTACCCCTAGTACTTGGGTTTTGTCCTCCACTCCAATATTTTCACTTCCTACTCCCTATCCCTATTATTAGTGTGGCATATATGTCTCGAGGTCAGCCCACCTTAAATAATTTATTATTATTTTATAGCAAAAGTTCTTAATGTAAAAGGCTTTCTTCACACCTTTTGGACAATTATAAGTCTGATATTTTGAAAAGAGTGTTTTAGTTGAAGTAAGCAATAAATTTAGTCAAAAGTCCCTGGTCATTTCTTAAAAAACTCCTCAAATTGGGGTAACAATTTTATTAATAAAACTCAGGCAAATAGTACAATTTTGGGCAGTTGGATTGCACCAACTGTGTGACAGAATCTGGATAGCCATTTGGAGGTTCCACCACATCCTACCTACAATTTAGTTTAAACTCCCACGCAGAGACTGGCCCCTTTTATAGGCCTGGAGGGGGTCCCACCAAGTAAAAATATTTCCCAGCACATTTATTAGGTCAGATATATAAAATCTTTACCTAGTGGACTAGTCCTACCTGCTACTGACCCTCCATTGGCCGTTCCATCCAAGTGAGGCGAGTTTTGAGAGCTCCAATAGGACAAATCCCAATATATTTAAATCAGACATTACTAAGCTCATTAAATTCTATGCCACGACATTTTAAATACTTTGCATTGACTTATTAAGAGGGTTCACTTCTTAACCCTCCACAATAATTTATAAATCTTATAAAAACCAATACTTTAATTTATTTTTTTTATTAATAAGTTTAACTATAAGTGTTCTAAGGACTCCCCTGAATATATTTAATCCAGAAGTAAAGAGTGAACCTTCTCCTGCGAAATTATTGTATAAAACCAGGGCAGAATAGCACCTGTGGGCATCAAAATCCTCTGGATTTAAAACACCCATACTAAAGTTGTATACAATTAATCTAGTAAACCAACGAATTTTATATTCAAGACATCTAAAATTTTAGCCCCTTTTCACATAATTTCATATAATTATATAATCATCTCATGATATTAATCATACTATAAATAATTATTTCTCTACATTCTATAAAACACCCTTTTACCCTTACTTAAACTACTAAACAATTTAGCTGAATTGATAGTATGCACCTATGCCCTAAACATTATGACTATATGATTAATTAATAATATATAAATTTTAGTTCATATAGTATAGCTTTTATATTGGTAAACAGCTATTGATAAGTTTAGGAAATAATTAAACTTTTTAACTTGTCTAAATAGCTACCAAACTGCATAGCAAAACTATTTGAGCTATTAGATCAACCAAAATCCAATCAGCCAAATACAAATTATATATCAAATAAATATTCGCCAGCCACTTGGCCAAACCCATTTTAATATATCAAATCAACTATACCACCAACCACTTGACTAAAAATAATTAAATACATCAAATCAACTGATTAATAACCAATACAATACTCAAGTCTAATAATTTTTGAACAACAGCTGATCCATGATCTATAACATAACAGAAGTGACATAAAGCTACAATTTGACAAATCATTTTACTAAAAACTCATTTACAAACCAAAGTGCAAAGCCTCAAATTAGTATCTTTTGATCTGCAATTTAAAGTCTGATGTGAAATTAATGTAAAAATAGGGTCCATCCAATCACAGCATTGATGATTGGGAACTTTCTTTTATATGAAGATATGGCTAGTATAAGGATACCTGTGCTTTGATATGGGGTTTAAGATTTATTGAGTGGTTCATATTACTATGTTGTTTTATATTATAAATACCCACCAGTAAATGGCAAAAACTATTTAACCTATCAATTAACCAAGAACCAAAAATTCAGCAATAACTTTTATACCTATCAAATCAACCAAATAGCTATAATTGCTTAAAAAACCTTTTTTATATATGGATATTTTGGAAGCAGAAACCACCATGCAAGGCAACCACCATATCTTCCTTTTTGTTTTAATCTCTTTACCTTTATTCAATCTTATAGAAATAAATTAATATTAATAGGGGAGGAAACAACGTTTCATCCTAGCTAGTATAGTTTTCAGACTGTTGCACCAAAAGCTACACCAGAGTGGTAACAAGTTTTATCCCTAAGGCAACTTTCCAATCTTCTTATATTTTATCTCCATATTTATATTTGTTTTTCTTTAAAAAGATATAATTATAATAAGAGGAGAGGGGAGGAACAAGGTTTTGTCCTAGCCAGTACAAATTTTATTTGTTCTGAACTAAACCTACACCAGAGTGGTATCTAGATTTACCCTGGTAAGCCAACCATCACTGCTTAGAAAACTCATTGAACTCATTAAATCTATCAAATAACACCAAATTGCTAACTGAAACATTATAATCAAAGATGCACACCACCATAACATAAGATAGATACTTCAGCTAGTTTCTAATATGGTTTCTTAGTAAGTTCATATAAATTAAGGACATTTACATTAATTTCAAAGTTCTTGCCTATGTAATTTAGGAGATATATAAATATTAGCTCGCATATTTAATAAAAATTTTATATATATAACTAGAAATTGTATTTCAAGACACTTATATACTTATGAACCTAACACTCAATAGGGTATACATGCCATACTTTGTGTATATAGGTATTAAGTTTGAGGAGATAGTATTTTAGTAAAGATTTTTAATAGTTATCTATTGATGTATAATCTTTCTTTGTTAGCAGCACTTAATTGCTAAAACTATTTCAGTTTGCCTAATCACTAAAGTAATAAAGAATACATAGGAAGAATATAAACATTTTTAAACTTGAGCCCATGCCAGTACACTGCTGTGGCTGGAAGGTGCCCACCTGTCATGAAAGCGGCTAATGAAATTGAGACTGGACTGCCAGTTGTGGTTCATGAACACTCAGAAAGCAACCCAGAATCTAAGTGGGAATAGTAACCCATATGGCCTGGTAACAGGTGGGAAGAGAAGCGATTATGGGGCAGCAACTGATGACCACTATCACAACAATTCCTATTACTAACCAATCCATGGCCGCCATATGGCAGCAGATTCTGCCGCTGTTAGCTCCTTTGGACCCATAGAGGGCCCCAAGTTGCTAAGCTACCACAAGCTGTTGAGCTCATGCTAAGGTCACAGAACCTCACCAATGGGTGACGTGATATCAAGCAGAAAAGTTATAACTTGATGCCAGAGGGCTTCCAAAAGTGGGGACATCCCCAAAGGCCACTAATTTAATAACTCCATTTAAAGAGAAGGCAGCAACATGTGATAATGGCCACTAAGGCCCAGTTGTTGCACAATCCTGGGAACATGGTGCTTTGTAGCAGTAGCAGCAGAAAGTGGTAAAAAATTTTGACTGTAAAATTGGGTTAGAAGTGATTTTGTTTACAGTTTTTTTTGAAAATTGACTGACAACTGTACCAGTGAGGGACAGTTGTATTAAGTACTGAAGAGCTTAGGAAATAACCGGGGCTTCATAAACTGAGGGTATTGCAATCACAAACAATTCCAGTGGAATAAGATATACAACTAACTAGACGTTAGAATGAACTTCCATTGACCAATGACATTCACACAAATTTCACCACTAAATTTCATCTCCCAGTGCAATTCCTTTTGTTATTTATGGTAACGATTCAACCAGCAGATGATTGGTTGCGCCCATGGCCAGGCCGCATAGGGTCAATCCCATTGGGTCTCAAATAGATTTTTCACCCTCAATCCCACTAGAGTTGGATCCCCTCCTTTGGAGGGAGGGAAGCACTCTGGCAGGGTTTGTTCAAGATTGTAGCATGACTAGCTTAATTATGCATTACCACAATTTATTTAAATTTTCTGGCCCTTGAAAGAACCCAAAATTATCCCCTGGTATAGATTCCAGCCACTTTCTCTCTGGTGGCATCCTGACACTGCTGCTTTCACCATGCACAACCCTGATCCGCTGGAGCAGCTCAAAAGTGGTAAAGTAAAGAGGAAATGGGGCAACTTTGGGGGGTACGCTATCACACACCTCTTGTCCAACATATAGCCAAAAAGCCCTAGGCTATGAGAGGGACAGCCAACTTATATACCCCCTTTTTTAAAGAATAACAGAAATTTCATGTGTTTAAGGCACAGGAGGTGCCCCTCTGGGCTTACATTATACTTTCATCTTTGAAAAGGGGAGGATCCACTGCCACTGGGGACTTGGGTGAGTGTGACATTCTTGTGGGCTTTTGGCAACTTAATAGCTAAGAGCGTGGTGACTTTCATGGGGGATAGAGAGAATCAGGGTGAAATTTGTGAAAGGCCTCCGCCAACTCGCCACAATTGGCATAGTCCCAGGTACTGACCCAGCTGTTCTTATAAGGATCCCAGATGCAATCACAAAAAATGTATTGGTTGATTCTACCCTTTTGATTTAAGAAAGGGGAACGTCCCAGGACCTTCCATTAGAAAAATTAGCGGATTTAGTACAAACCCTTGATGAATGATATGTTTCTGCCAAGGCCCTTTGTCAAGAAATCTATATGAATGGACAATAAGCCAAAATAGCCACCAGCAGATCATTAGTTACCCATTGTGATTAGGCCTATATAAGTATTATTGATTAATCTGATTTGACAATGAGTGAAGTCAACTTCAGCAGATAGGAGGAATTTGTCAAAGATTCAATGATGAGGCGAAACCCTGAAATACTAGTAAATAAGGACTAACCAAGCGGAAGGGTCAAAACTGACCAGAAATGATGAATATATAATTGCAAAGGGAAAAAAGGATGGGTAATTTTTGATTAAAGATTAAGAGAGTTAGCAGTTAGAGCTGCGTAATATATAATATAAGAAAATAAAGTGTTGTCACTGAAGCAATTGCTTTGTGTTTTTATTATATTTATCGAGTTATCTTGGGACTGATGATATCAATATTGTCCACACGTTGTTCAGTGGGATTGACCCTGTGCAACACCTTCAGCGTATTTCAAAATATCGCAGAAGTTATAACAGTGGTGCTCACTACAAGGGGCCCATTGAAAAATACGTTAAAAATAAGTATTATTCATTCGCCAAGCAATGGCGCAACAGGAAAACTTGAGGGGATCCTACCCCAGTTTATTGAGCTATCCCAATATGTGGAACTGAAGCTCATTCTGGATACTTTACTTCAGACAAAAAAGATGCTTTTTCATAAAAATAAAGGTATAATAGACCAGCTTGAAAAAGCCTTCCACCAGCTGCACCTGGTTAGTGTTGAGTCAACCATCTTGATGATTGCTTGGATGGCACTACTAAGTGGCTACATTGTGCAGAGTGTAAACTGAATAGTGTTGTTAGTGAGGAGGAGTTTTGCATCAATAAATTGCCTCATTTGATAGTAATTGTAATATTCACAGCTTCTTTAAATACTTTGAGTTTATGCGTAAGGAACCTCAGATTAGTATAGAGCTAATTTGTCAATATCCTCTTTGGATGTTGGGAGTGCAGACAAAGTCATCTGCTATCTTCCAAGTAGTTCCACTTCATACCAAGAAGTTAAGGATACTGTGCTGCAGTTGTTTGGAGGTTCTGCTAAAATGGCACAGTGGAAGGCTGAGTTCTTGACCATCAGGTTCCAGCGGGATGAGACCCTCACTGCATTTGCTGACCGCTTTATGTTGGGAGCCCATATGTTATTTGGGGCGGGGACTTTATCTGAGTCTGACGTGTACATTGCAATAACATAAGCATTGAAGCCATACTGCAAGCTGTACAACATCATGACTCTGATTTTGGAGGATGACGTACCCCTGCTCAAAATCGTTCAATTTCTGTGCCATATATCCATCACTTTTAGTGCTCATAGCGTAAAATGAAAAGCCCCTGCAGCCAATACCAAATTTTTAGCAGGAAATAGACAACAAAGATTTGGCCTTAATCAGTTGATTGATACGTGGGCATTTAACCCTTTGATGGCTTATTTCCTCCCTTGCTATGGTCACTCAGCTCATCCTCAGTCAAATTACAATTCCTTGGTTAAGTTCCAACCTGGATTAATAGGGCATTATAAATACATGAGACATATAGTAATGCCTGTTTCTCTTGCAGCTGAAGAGGCCATTATGCGGATAATTGCCCTGGCAACCCAAATGCCTATGCAGTACCACCAGCCCTGACTGAAAAGGGAAAAGTTAAAGCGGAGTAGAGATGGGACGCTCTACCTCTGGTGATTAAACTTTTATTGTCCCTGTTAATTATAATGAGTCATTTTTTGTTGGGCCTGAGCCCCAAAACAACAAATTATTATACCAAAAAACCTGCAGTGATATCTCTGAGTTCTCCCTGAAGGAGGAGAAGAACAATACAGAATTGGAGTCCCGGCAAGATTTAAAAACAACTAATGACTGGCAAATCCTTGAGCGTAACGTTGCTGCCATGTCAGCCCCTATATTGATGTGGCCGCACACAAAAAGTGTGAATGCTACAATGTCAGTAGATTAGATTGTTCAAGCGTATCCTTGTGTTGGTACTGGTATTGTCACCTTTCACAATAACAAGAAGCATATGGATGGAGTTATCTTTCTGCTTGACTTAATTTTGAGCAATTTTAAAAAAAGTCGATTTTCCACCACCACCTCACCACACCAATTGCCAAATTTTATGTCCTTGGATCCACCACCTGCTTTCCCAGTATGGGACCGCGGTGCTCCACCTGCTAGCATTTACCGCCTAGTAGGCAAATGTGTGCGGACTGGCTCATCCAGTCCACCAAAAATTCTGGCCGCTATGTACCTCCAAGGGACCTAACATTTCACTTCTCACAAGTCCACTTAACCCACCCCCACCCCCTAGCCCTACCCCAATCCAATATTTGATTTTGCCTCTGCATTGAATATGGATTTCTCTTCCATACGCTGATAAAGCAATAATTGAGCTGTCAAAGGCCACCTTTGCGCCAGCAGGGTTTATCAACTTCTGCCCTTATAAGGGCTATTTAAAATTGGATTCCCCACCAAAGAGAATGCAGTCGTTGCAGCAGCTATGCCATTTATATACAAAAAAACCCCCATTACCACAACTTAAACACACCTCCCAGATGATATCACACTTGTGGTAACCTTTGCAAAATTCTCCCCTCACACCTTACCTCAAACACTTTATAAGGAGTTGATGTCAGGGCTGTCCAATAATGGTGAAACCCCTATCCTCCAATTCATTGTTTCAAGTGGTGCTGAAAGCCTCAAGCACCTTGAGCAATGGCCACAATTACTCCCCATCAGCTGAACATGGCCCAGAACATCCCACCGCGTGCCTATATCCCATCCGCACCTGACCATTTCTTTTTGGCCCACACACTGACAATGGTTGCACAATTTGCCCCCTCTGCTAGGAATTGGACCATATGAAAAAAGCAAGTCAATATAATTAACACCCTGCGTACACGTCCAACTTCACCCATGAGGCCACAACAACAGCGTTTGAGTGGAGATTTTGGTTGTCCCCTCCCCCACATGCCATGCACTCAAACCAGAAGCAAAATCTAGCACCCTAAACCCAAGCTGGCCAATGCACACCCATGACAACTAAATGGGTGCAGGCTTGGACCAATGTTCAATCCAGAAAAGCTCCAGCCCTAAAACCTACACAACCAAAGTCATATACCTCCTTATATTACAGAAATAACCAAAATACCTGGAACTTATTGGAGGAAGTGACCAAATCTGGTAAAATTGTCCCACCACCAAGTTATCCAATTGATTTAATACCTTATCTGAATTTAGACTTTGATGCTCAAGCCCCAACCAACTGGTATCTCCCAAACCCAAAGTCACCTTTTTCCAAAGTGAACATCAGCTTACTGAGGTCCTGGTGGCCTCACCCAATATCCCTGTTATTGCATATTTGTATGCAAAATCTATCACAGAATTTAAAAAAAGGCTGCACCCCCTTGTTCCCATCTTATTTTCCTCCTACCACAAAAGAGGAAATACTTTGCTCTACAAAGCTGCCACCACCGTTATTGTCAGGATTCTCCCTTTATTGGGGGAAGCCCCAACTAGGGGTTGCAATTCACCTATGGTTGGAAGCCAGATTGGGCTCCCATTAACATGGATTGAGCCTGATCTGAAGTATTGGGGATTGGCCCCAGATAATTATATTATATTTAAATTTAATTTGACACTGGTTACTAATTCTGAGGATGTCAAAACTCAATTGGGTTGCGGAAAAATCCCTTTTGGTGCTCTCACCCAATCAAGATAGCCCTTTTGGAGCACTGAAACTTATGCTGGGGTTGCTCATAAGCCCCCTGTAATAATATTTATATTAATTAAATTACAATCCCATGCTGACTCTTTTACTATTCTGATTACTTGCTTTCCTGATCCATCAAGATCCTATAAATACCTTGAGGATCATTTTAATAAACCACCGTTTCTCACCTATATATTTTTCATTTTTAGCTTTACTTTGGGCCTTAATGATCTATTAACTCTCTGGGGGCTTCAGGGCCCTGATTAATAGGGCCAGGTTGGAGTTCCTCCCCCAAAGTCCCAACAGTATTGCTCACCACAGGGGCTTCACTGGTGGGCTGCTTGAGTAGTTAGAGGTTTGGTTACGGAGTGGTGAAAGCCACTGGTTAAGACCAGCGCTCCATCAAAGGGGCGCTGGGGGTCTTGGCCCACCATTGGGGTGGGTCGCACTGAAGGATACCATCTGGTTAAGTGGAGGGCATTGTCAGGATTTTATTTAGATGGATCCTTCTGATAATATCAGAATTAGGGGTCTCAGTTAGTCAGGCGTAATTGCTGGCTAATCCCTAGTTTGATACTATTTAATAGTATATAATTTAATCAAGTCTAGATTCAGCAGAATCTGCTCTCACTGATAAAACGCCATCCAAAGATTGTTGTGGGAGTTTCTAGAGGAAAATCGAGGAATCTAGTATGAATCATATGAAAATGGTTCCAACAACTAATTTGGAGCACTGGCAACTCATGCCAGGGATGCTCAAAGTTCTATTTAATTACAAATTTATATATGATCAACCAGTGACTTAAGCTGAGAATGGATTGACCTAAAATTAATTTTCAGTGATCAGATGAGCAGATCTGGAGGGATTTGCTATGAATACAAATGAATGAAGTTTACAAACTGATAGAGTTTTGGAACCAATATAGCTGATATGTTTTCCAGTATTGATTGGCCAAAGAGTGCTGGGGGCGCAGTAGCCCTGAAAGTGGTATATATAGTTGTTCATTCCCTCCTAATAAACATCTCTTATTTGCACATCTTCCCTGTTTGTTTGAAGTAGCTTAGAGAAACTAATGTGGGGAAGGTGGGATAGGAGATCCCTGATAGGCGTGGGTGATCATGCCTGGAGTGGCTGGCGCTGCCAGCTCCCATGCCTCCTCCCTATGAGGAACTGGTGGGAACCTGGCCAGCTGGCTACCAGCAGATGCGCTGAATGGCTGCCAACCTTGCAGGGTGCAGAGCAAGAGTTCCATAGCCGCCCAGGAAGGAGATGGACTCACTGGGCATGCCCAGATGGGTTGGTGAAGGGTCACGAGGGTGGGGCAGCATGGAAGTGCTTGAGCCGACCAGGGAGGGGGCAGTACTTACCAGGGCACACGCCAATGACACCTGGGGCTAAAGGCGAAGCCGTTGGTGGTTAGTTGGTGGGTTGGACGCAGACTTGTAGTGGTTGGTATGCCAATGAAGGCAAAATGGCAAAGGGCCAATCAGTCTTCATACTGGTGGCCTGGCACACTGTTGGAGCCCATGATCAATTTCATGACAGTGGTGCTCACTACAGGGGCACCTGAGTTCTCAGCAAGAGCTAAGATGGAAGGAGGAGGGGCTGTCCCTGGCCTCTGACCCAAAAGGGCAAGTCAGGATAAGGGGGGCTAATGCCCCCAAAACTAGCCTAAGCAGCTAAGCCCAGGTTATCAGGGATGTCATCCCAATAACAGCTCTTATGACAATGCTGGCCTCAGCACTGATGCTGAGACCTCCTCCCGATGCCAGCCCCCATGCCAATGCCAGGTATTAACCCCAATACCAGAACTCCTCCAGATGCTGGCCCCAGTGCCAATGTTGGTGCCATTCCTGATGCCAGCTCTTACACCAATGCTGGGGCCACTTCCCAATGATGCTCGCCAGATCCTGCCATTGTGTCCACGCCAGCTACCTTGGCTGCTCCACCCTGCCACCCAGATCTAGTACCCCTGCCTCAGCTCTGACCCCTAGTCAAGGCTTTGAGGGGGCTCTATCAGGATTCTCCCTTTATTGAGGAAAGCCCCAACTAGGGAGCAATCCACCTAAGGCTGGAAGCCAGATTGGGCTCCCATTAACATGGATTGAGCCTGATATGAAGTATTGGGGATTGGCCCCAATAATTATATTATATTTAAATTTAAATTTGACACCAGCATCTAATTTTGAGGATGTCAAAACTTAATTGGGTCACGGAAAAATCCCTTTAGGTGCTTGCACCCAATCAAGTTACCCTTTTGAGAGCACCGGCAACTTATGCTGAGGAAGCTCCCACTCCCCTTGCAATATTATTTATATTATTTGAATCAGAATCCCATGATGACTCTTTCACTATTCTGATAACTTCCTTTCCTGATCCATCAAGTTCCTATAAATACCTCAAGGATCATTTTAATAAACCACCATTTCTCACCTATCTTTTTCCATTTTTAGCTTTAATTTGGGCCTTAATGGCTTATTAACTCGCTGGGGGCTTCAGGGCCATGATTGATAGGGTCAGGTTGGAATTTATCCCCCAAATTCCTGACAGCTGTCAAGCATGTTGCTGAACTGGAAAGTTTTCTACAAATACACACACCACAGTAGCCAATATTGCGAAATATGAACAACCTCATGAAGCCGCATCCAGGCAGAACACCATGTTGCTGAACTCTTAGAGGCCTTCACCCAGGCCCAAATTGTCAATATCAGCAACTATCTAATCCATCTTGACCCTCATCCCACGGATATCTCAACCCCCTGATCTCATCATTCATCAACCACTACAATGCTGAACCTGATGTCGATCCACCCAATCCCCCCTCCCCCTCCACCATGGTGGGATAAGTGGCTCGCCACTATGCCACTTAGTAGGTATTTTCTCATTTCTTTTTGTGTCTCGCTGCTCAAAAAGGGAGTTCAATTCATTTTTTTGGTTGGTTTAGTTATATAGTTCCAGTTTTGGTATTGTCCGTCCCCTGGTCATCTTTCCTCAGTTAAAATAAAAACGAAGCAAATGGATGTGCATGTGTTAAACTACAACAGTTCGTCTTATTCAGAGTGTACCTAAAGTGATATCTTCATAAGAAATATTAAAATTAGAGTGTTATAGATACTGTTGCCCTCATAAATATAGTATCCACTCAGCTAGTGGCTAAGATTCCGCTGAACCTGATATGGATTGTCAGGTAGTGTAAGGGACTGCTGGAGCACAAAGCATTTTGTTGGAGGGCGCTTACAGCACGTTGTCTTTGAGGTTCAGGTTAATTGGCGCATCTTCTCTGGCCATGTTTTTGCCTAATAACTATGACACGCTGATTGAGACCACATTCAATTGGCAATTTGGGGCAGTGATCGATATGGTGAAGGAAACTTTGAGATTTTGGGGCAACGGATTCCCCACTATTTTACCTCCAGAATAGTCCCAAAAGACCCCAATTGTTTAAAAAAATAAAATTTTTTGTATAGTGACAGTTTAATCCCTGTTCACTATTGGCAGATGAAGTGGAGGATCAGAGATCTCATTAACCCAAATTATGAGTGTAATGGTCTTCCACTAAGGGCTGCGACCACTTTAAGTATACCTACCAGGCATCAGGTTATAGTAGGGATGGAGATTGAAATAAATGTATCTGAAGGCCTATATGGTGAAATCATGGGTTCCTACCAGCAATTACAGCTTGAACCCCACTTGAATCCTGGACTACTGTTACCATGGCATGGCAAAGTAAAGCTCTTATTAGCAAACCTACAGAAGGAGTCTATGGTGGGTTAAAGACACCAAGTGGTGGCTTTTCTGCATCTAACTCCAATTGATGAGGTTCATCATATACATGACCTAAGTTCATGGGAGGATCTAGGTATATAAGAAAAAACCCTCAGCCAACGTAATGACTGTGGTTCTGTGCGAGGCCCTGACCGGGCTGTTGGATGACCAGATAGATAGGGTGATGGCCATGTTTGATAAACATCAAGAAATTTTTGCATCTGACGACAATTATTTGGGATGTGACCTTAAGGTGGAACATCAGTTGGACATGGGAGACCACCCTTACATTTGATCATGGCCTTTTACTGATCCAATGTGGCAAAAGAAGTTAATCTGCGGAAATAGATAAATTGATCAAACAGGGAATGTTAAAGCTATCAAAGAGCTTCTGGTCGTCCCCAGTGCTCATCATTAAGAAGAAGGGAGGCACTAATCAAGAGGGAATTGACTACTAGAAGTATAACCATATCACAAAAAATGATTTCTATCCGCTTCTGCAAATTGACAATTCTCTGGATTGGCTGGGTGGGGCCAAAAAATTCTCAGACATGGATTTGATATCAGTATACTGGCAAATCGAGTTGCCAATGGGAGAATGGGAGAAATGCGCTATTTATACCTTAAAGGGATTGTTCCAACCCATATGTATGCCTCAAGAGTTATACAATGCCACAGCTACGTTCCAGAGGGCCATGGACACCTTCTTGGGTGACCTTAAAAATGTACCGCGTTCTAGTCTACCTTGATGATATCAACACGTTATTGCAGATGTACATTGAGCATTTAGACCATTTAGAGCAAGAGTTCCGCCATCTTGCTGAAGCTAACATAAAATCAAACCTCAAAAATGCCATTTTTTCAAAAGCAATTAGTTATCTTGGGTTTATAGTAGACTCAAAAGGGCTTAGCTCTCAGCTGGCAAATGTTGAAGCTATATGAAAGATGACCCATCCAGGCAACAAGAGGGATATCCAGGTGCTCTTAGGAATGGTTGGGTAATACCGCCGGTTCATCCTTAACTTCAACTGTATTGGGGCTTTTCTTCAAGTTATTAAAGAATAACGCAACCTTTGATTGGACTGAGCTTTGTCAAAACGTTTTTGATGTTTTATGGACCGCATTGGATAGTTCTCTAGTCTAACAGTACCCTATTTTTTGAGAATGAATTTATTGTAAAACGGACGCATCTTTTTCCGCCTCAAGGGCAGTATTATCACAGAAGGATAATGATGGCTTGGAGCACCCCATTGCACATTGTAGTCAGAGCTTGAACTGCCACTAACAGAACTATACCTGAATAAGTGGGATTACCTCACTGTGAGTTATGCTTATAATCAGTTTTGAGTCTACCTTCACAGAGAAAATTCAAGGTTGTTATGGATCATGCACGTTAAATTGGTTACAGAACCTTTGCTAGCCCAAAGGGCGCCTTTATAGATGGGCTCTAAAGCTGCAGGATTTATAATTTGAAATACTCCATTGTCCTGGTGCAAAGCACCAAAATGCTGACTGCTTACCTTAGTACCAACTTTGCAGTAATAGCGGATTTGGGCGACTTGCTATATGAAAAAATGGTCAGAAGTAAATATGCGGACAAACTTCTGCATGATATTTGGGCGCTAGATGGGATGATGGCCAATACAATCTGGAAAAATGGGGAGAAATATAAAAAAGATTGGTAACAATACACCAAGTTTCCCAAAACCCTCTTCTTGACCGGACTTTATTTTAAGTGTGCACAAGGTGGTGGGTCATGGAGGATTATGTAAAACGTTGAAATTCTTATGGCTTCAATACTATTGGGAAAAAGTGCATTTTTATGTAATAGAGACCATTTCCTGCTGCTTTCAGTGCCAAGTGGAGAAACTGCTCTGCCAGAAGACCTCTTACCAGCTGGTGAAACCTCATTTTTTTAGCAAACAGTATTCATTGATGTTGTTGGGTCCTTTCTGACAGGAGCTAACCAGTATAAGTATACCATGGTGGCAATTGACCATTTGACAAGGTGGGTTGAGGAAAGGAAAGTTGGGATCTGGGGGCGGTTACTTTGGCTAAGTTTGTAATGGAATGATAATTCAGCGTGACAGTTGCCCTCAGTTTAGCCTTTAACACAACGAAACTAATTTACCTCCCACATCATACCTAAGAACAATAAAATGATGGCTATCCATGGGGTTCTGACGATACCAAATCAAAACAAATTTAACAGAATGGTCAAATGGGTTAATGGGACCTGGTGAACATACTTTGGAAGTTGGTTACAGATAGACCCTCCAATTGGATTACCCTCCTTTCCACCATTGTGTTCGTCTATAATATTTGCTGCCACTTGGCAACAGGGAAAATTCCTTTTCAGTTACAATATGAATGGCACCCCACTCTAACCGCACTACTCTAGCCTGCCTGGAAGATACCAGTGGAATGGGTCCTCAACACTACTTGACTGCCCTAACAAATACGCTGATTAAATTAAAAATTGAAGGATAATTGTTCAGTTTAGCAAAGAATTTAAGAATCATGATGATAATCAGGTATGGCGTAATGGGCTAGCGCAGTTCAAAGATGGGGATATGGTTCTATTCCACGATCAGCATGGTTTTGGGCGGAAGCATAAGATTGCTAATATCTGGATTAGGCCTTTTGAGATAATAGAAAAACAGGTGATGATACCTATAATATCAAGAGCCCCACAAGTGATCAGAATATTAACCAAGTGCATGCAAAGTTCATTTGGGCATATAAACAACAATAGACTTATCCAGAAAGAAAAAGATCATCCTGTGGGGTATATAAGCTAAGTTTATTTGGTGTTACTTTTTGGGTTCTTCCACTGAGCCATATTTGTCTCCCCGCCCTTTCTTGGTTTCTTGCAGTGCATCTTGTGCCTAAATCAGTGGGACCTCAATTTCTTCTTTCGCCGCTTCAGGGGGTGGTGCAGATTTGCTGGATTTTTCTTTGGTTAGTAGTGGGGGCAGAGGCTGCTTTGTCAGGGGTGAGGTAGTTGGAACCGCTCTGGGGCCATTGCACCAGCAAACGGAGGGAGGAGAGGGTGGAGGAATTAGAGGAGGATGATGGACTGGGGACTCATTGGAAAAGGTGAGGTGGCGTTAGCTCAGCTGGGTGATCAATACTAAACTGCTCTTTCCCCACTAGGAGAAAAGCCCATAACAACATGCGCTGATGGTTTCTGGAGATCAAGGAGTATGCGAGAAGAGTGGGACAGAGTTGTAGGGGCTGGAAAACAAGAAGGTGAGTCCCAGTCAGGTGAAAAGGCTGCGCCCAGTGCCAGGCAATCCATTTGGAAGTCCTTCATACTAGGATAACAGCTGGGAAAGGAGCAGCTGTAAAAGCTTCTAGTTGGGCTCATTCAAGGGCCTGGTGCCACTCCATCCCTAACCCTAACTAACCCATGGGATGAAAAAAGACCATGTTGCCAATGAAGCCCCATGATGGGGAGGTATTAAGATGATTTGTTGGCACTAAGGGTGGCAAATGCTGCGGCAAACCCAGATTTCATGCAATTTAACCTGTTATTTTAGAAGCTCACCCCTAGGGACTGGAAGTGGGTAGGAGTTCTGTGGAAGAACTCCGACTAGCTGGCTATCACCCGCCTCATGGAACACAGCATCCATTGGAACAACAATACCACAGGATGAGGATCGGTGGGAGGTGGGAGCAATAGATGGCTGAAGCCATCTGCCAGGAGCTGGGCCACATTGTTAAATGAAGGACCTGCTCCGCTTCCCTCCCCAGTGTAACTGGGCCACTATTCCAAAAAGGAGGCACTCAAGGAAGAAAATGCCCAACGAATTTGGGAAGGAGCACTTCTTGGGTCAGAAGGGTCACAGCGTCCACTTTGGCCCTTCCTTCATCACCCAGGGGAAGGGGGAACTGGGGAAGTTAATGAGGCCTGGGTCAGCCAGATCTGCGTCAAGCCATATTGGAAAGAGAAGTTGAAGTCTTGAGCTCATGGTTGTTGCCGCATGGTGGGCTGCATCAGGATGATTAAAGAATGGTATACAGCATATAGTCCAGTAAAAGGGGGTGGAATGCCAAGAAATCTATATGACTGGACAATAAAACAAAATAGCCACTGTCTGATCATTGGTTAATCGTCATGATTAGGGCTATATAACTATTATCAATTAATTTGAGTTGATGATGAGAATATTCAACCCCAGCGGGTAGGAAGAATTATGCCAAAGATTCAATGATGAAGCGAAATCCTGAAAAAGTTGTAAGTAGGGAGTAACCAGGCGTAAGGGTCAAAACTGACCAGAAATGATGAAGATATAATTGCAAAGGGAAAAAAGGAAGGGGCTGTTTTGATTAAGAAGAAGAGAGTTAGCAATAGGAGCTGTGTGATATAAAATAAGAAAATAAAATGTTGTCGCTGAAGTAATTGCTTCATGTTCTATTATAATTAGTGAGTTAATTTGAGACTGATGATCTCCATATCGCCCACCATTGCTCAATGGGATTGACCCTGTGAAACCCCTTTGGCATATCTCTAATATATCGCCAAAGTTATAACACCCCTTGTCTCGATTTTAGGAAGTCAAAAAGTGGAAAGAAAGATTTCAATAGGAAATCAATTTGGCTGAAGCCTATTTCATAAAAATTGCAACAATCTGTGAGAAATCTGAGAACGATTGGTGAATTGAGACCAAAATCCTAACAGTGACGTCAGCCTAGAAATTGATCCAGCAATGATCCCTCCAAAGGGAAAGAATTTTTTAGGAAAATTGCAAAATGCGCTAGTATGCTGGAACCCCAACAGAAAAAAGATTTGGCAACAGGAACTGCAAATTGAGAACTTGCAATGTACAAACTGAGCCCTGATGCAAAATTCTCAGCGTTTTTAAAGAAGATTTGCATGTCTAGTTGTAAGAAATGTTCCTCAGTCCCCGCCCCTTACTTCCCTTTTAACTATAAGAACCCAGTACTCTACAGATGGTAGAGTGTTGGGTTATTTTGTACTAATATAAATAAACCTCTAAGTCGCCAAATTCTTTGATTATTTGATAAGTTTCAACTAGTTTGGCATCATTAAGGAACCACTCTAACCAATGGAGGGTCCACACTAATTTAAATCAGTAATGAAGGTGTCTGTCACATTGGTTATTTCAGCTATTACCTTTCTCAGAGTGTAAACTCTCAGGAGTTGTACTTTAAAAGTATTGAAAGATGCTCTAATATAACAAAAATGACTATTGGGAATTTTAAATTGAATGGAATTACCAAACGCTCAACTTAATCCACACAAATTATGCAAAAAACGTAAATGACCATTTGGCATTTGCATCTTGTGGGGAAACCGTTGGTATTAAACCCAACAAAGCAATTGCCACCCCTCAGTTTCAAATATGTGCTCAAAAGTATTGTAAATATTTCCCAAAGTAAACCAAGGAGAGAGGATTAACACTTAATCTAATACTCCCCAATCATGAAGGAAAAGGATACAGAATTCAGCGAATGCTACACAAAGTGAAATGATTGAGATTGAACCTGACAAGAGCCATTGTTTATGCACATTATCTGGTGCATATCTAATGCGTTGGAAGTTCTACCCAAATGAAAAACACAAATGGTCAGAACAATCCATTTCCGCTGACCCTGGAAGTTTGAATCCCATACCAAAGAATGGGCAAGATTACTTCCAGCGATCAGTTTGTTGGTTGTAGTAGGGACGATGTTTATAGACCAATAGTTTAAATTTTTCCCGCGTGTTTCTTATTTGTATATCATCAGAATGTAGATGCCTTGCAGATATGGATTTCATTATGGGTATTGTATTTCCCCATTGAGAGTCAATTCTTTCTTTGGCTCAACAATTGTCCAATAATAATTTAGCTAATCAACACTGCTGTCATGTCATTGACCCAGGATCTGAGAAAATTGGGCTCTTCAACAGCTAAACAGAGTTTATATAAACTTATGCGCGCCCTCCTGACCTGAGGGTCATAGGTGGCTTTAATCAAGGCCATCAAGCAATTACTGCTCATTTGGGCAGCACAACCAATTACCCCTTTATATGCACAAGCTTGCAACGCAACGGTGATAGAGTCCGCTTCATGTCCCTCTGATGAAGTGTCTTGCCAAGTGTTAGGAGGTCTTATCGAGCTCAAATTGCGAGCAACTTTAAATTGAAACATTTAAGTTTTGGAAGAACAACAATCCTTGGCACTATTGATGCCTTGGAAAGCGAGACCAAAATGTGGGCCCTCACCCTCTTGTCCCAAAATTTGTACCTGGGGGAGTTGCCTCCCTCACTATTTATGATTATTTTGTCTATAGAGCCACGCCAGCATCAATGCTGCAATTCCTGAATCAATTATTCTAACAAATGGAATGGGCACAAATTTGGAGGAGCATATTAAAGACTTACATCAAGTTGTGAAGTATCTCCAACTACCAATAAACATTGACATTACTGTGTTCCATGCTTCTCTCAACCAAGGAGCGGGATCACACAAGCATGGTACATCGGACCTCAAACTCTGGAGTGGGCATACAAACTTGCTCAGCAAATTGAGACCCACCCTTTAATTTGACCTACCAAAAAATCAGCCACCATAAAGCTTCACGTCCGTCATACTAAGCTGACCCCTCCATCCCAAGGATGGGGGTACTCGTGATATTTAACAATGGGGGAGAGGTGGGTAATGAACTGGACATAGAACAAGGTCCAGTATTGGGCAGTGTACCAGACACCATTTTGGCAGAAGCAGATCAGCAAGATGTTCCCTCCAATATGCTGAAGTATTGGCCCTCACCATATACGTCTACTCAATGGTTCATGGAGAAGAAGCACACTCCTTCAATATACACAACACGACCAGCCCTCCCCCTATCACATGGATCTTCCACCTCATAGTTGTAAGCCCCTGTGATTTTAGTATATCATGAAAAACCACTCAGAATCGTGAACTTGTTGGGGATGTATTCACAGAGCCCCATGGAACCATATTAATACCAGTGGATCTGGAGGCTCCCCACTATCCCCTATTAGATTAAAAACAATGGAGCAAGTTGAGGAGGTTGCTGGCGCAATCCTATCGTTGAGGACCTTAATCACGTATGTCTCATGACGGA
The DNA here is from genome assembly GCA_022478985.1 of Massospora cicadina. Taxonomy (NCBI): domain Eukaryota; kingdom Fungi; phylum Entomophthoromycota; class Entomophthoromycetes; order Entomophthorales; family Entomophthoraceae; genus Massospora; species Massospora cicadina. The sequence continues at coordinate 113,158 of JAKSZP010018540.1, forward strand.
TTCATTGGACCACACGTCAGCTCCACTCTCATTTGCTCAGGTGGTAGAAATGCCTTCCCAGGATCTCAATCACAGTTTTATTTCACACATGCAACCACCACTGTGGGATTATGCGCGTTGCTCAGCTTCTGTAAATTTGATTGTGCTTATTTATTTATCACCGTGGAAATTACGGTGGGTTCCAGAAGATTAGTGATTAACTCTCTAGTGGAGACGGGTACGTTATGAAACTTTAATGACCTCAAATGGTGCAGTCATTAGACTTGGCGGTTACCATGGGGACGCCAGTCATGGGGGCTTCTAAGGTACTAATGTTCAACCTACACCTACGTGAGTCACTGCAATTCTCAGCCCACATGCACCAGTTCCATGACTACTTCTCAGAGATTATGGACCTAAACTACTTTATGATCCTGGGGGTAGGATGGTGGCTCTGACAGGCGGTCGCAATCAACCTCAAACAAAATATGCTCACTTTCTTAACATATCACTATGGCAAAAAACCCTCTTATCTAAATTAAAGAAAGGAAGCTCTTGGTGGCCATGGTGAAATACTACGCCTCAAGCGCATTTGCTGACCTTTCCACAATGCCCTCAATATTGGGACCATATAAAGAGCTTTCTTGATGCGGACAAAGCTAAACATTTGCCACTCCACTCCTGATTTTGACATCAATTTTCGCCTAATGGTGGATTTCACTAAGGTTACTACCAACTATACCCATATAAAGCTGCTGAGGATCAGGCCCTGAAGATTTGGATTGAAGAAATGATGGCTTAAGGATGACTAACGAAATAAACCTCGCTAGTGTCATCCCACATGGTGTTCGCCCAAAAACTTGATGGAACCTTGCGACCTTGTGTGGATTATGGCCACTTAAGTAATGTTATGGTAACAAACCCATATCCTCTCCACTAGAGACAGCAATCTCCCAAGTGATTGTAAGCCCAAATATCTTTTTGAAATGGATATAGTAAACGCCTTCCACCAAGTCTGAATGAAGGATGGATAAGAGTAGCTGATGGCGATACACACTCGCCACAGCATATACCAGTTAAGGGTCATGCAAACAGGTTGAAATTTGCTCCCAACAATCTCAAGAGGGTTATCAATCACACGTCAAGCAATCTCCACTTTACATGTGCAGTGGCGTATATCAACAGCATTCTTGTCCATTTCCCTACCCAGAGCAACACGAAAAGGATTTGGTGGTGGCGGCGGCCACCTTACAATGTGTAGGCCTGCATTCAAAACTGTTAAATGTGAAACTTTTCAAAGACGAGGTGAAGTTTCAGGGGAACATGGTCATAAAGATGATCACATTCATTCCTACCTCCAAACTGGAAGAAATACATACATAGACAACGGCACTACCCAGAAGAAGCTCCACAGCATTCTGGGATTTGTCACTGTCACGTTTATGATATGACTGGATAATAAGCCCTAAGTTGTTAAACGAAAAGTATAATCCACCAATCATATTATGAGCTAAGATTATTAAAGCGCCTTAGAATAAGGTGATATTGGGCTAGATGGATGGCTATTAAATCGCTTCTAAATGAGGTGATTAGGAGTTGTTGAATAATGATTAATTGGTAAATCGCCTTAAACTAAGAAATAGTGAATGTAATGAATGAAGATTTTTCTAAACCAATGAGATAAAGCGGAACTATATTACTAAGCCAAGGAAATGGTATCATCTGAAGTCACTGAGATATAAGTGAGATGATTCAATTGAGGGAGGATGTCATTAGAAAGAGAGAGCGGAGCAGTGAGCGTCTGCTGAAATGATTAAAGTTACATAAAGAAGCGTTGTCAGAGCAATAGCTCCCATTTACTATATTATAATTAATTTATGTATGTGATGAGGACTGATAATATCCATATTGTCCTTTCTATTGCTCAGTGGGCTTGACCCTGTCTAAAACTCCTCCAGCATATCTCATAATTCCGCACAATTAATGACAGTGTATCTCACTACAGGGGGCCAATATATAAATATAAAGAAATAAAAATCTTCAGTCATCAACCATGGCGCATCAAGCTTACTCTGACAAGGGATTTTTCTGACACGGTGCACCAGTTGAATATGAGGAACTCAAGTATGCCTTGGATGCTGTGCTCAGATGGAAGGAGGAGCTTCTTCAGTGGGTTTATATTGATAAGTTGCCTCCATTTGATTGTGATGAGAACATCCATGGTTTTATTTAAGCAATTTTAGTTTACAATAGAAGGAGCTTCAGATCAGCATATAGAAAATTGTTAGTATCCACCTTGGATGTTGAAAGCACCAACCAAGCTACTTGCTATCTTCCCAACAGTTCCTTTACATACCAGGCAGCGAAGGATACTTTCCTGAGATTGTTCAGAGGGACCATAAAGTGTTTCAGCGGAAGGCTAACTTCTTGACCATTGGGTTTCAGCGTGATGAGACCCTTGCTGTGTTTGCTGATCAATTTACAGTGGAAGCTCATGTGTTACTTGCTCCAGGGTTTTTACCTGAATATGACATATGCATAGCAATGACCTCCGCAGTGAAGCATACCATGACCTTTTCAATATCATGGCTTCAAATTTAGAGGACGATGTACCCTTGCTTTTAATGTTCGATTTTACGCCATCTATCTGCTACCTTTCCTCCACCCAATAAAGAGCGGAAATCTACCGCCTCCGCTTCTGGACTTTCTTATTCAAGGGAAATTTCTCACTCTGTTCAGCGTCCATTTATTAACCCACAGCCTTATTATCATTATGCACCTTACTCTAAACTGAGTTGTCATCTGCAGTTCAACTATTGAGTGGGGCCTGTTTACACTGATCACCACAGTCCAACTTTTGGTGTGGCCCATCTTACAACAATGAGAGACGTAGGTCCTATGGGGTCAATTTTTTTGAGTGTTGTCGCTCTGGGAACCTGTTAAGAGGTTTCTCCAATCGTTGGGTCCATTAACTACTGCAGGATCAGTACAATCAGGGAAAAGTCAGAGAGGAGTAGATATGGGACTTTCTACCTCTGATATCTCGATCCAAAACGTCCCAACTGAACCTATCCCCACACAATCAACGGAAGTCCCTCAGTATGATGATGCATTGCAATAACAGCAGCCGAGTGGAGGGGTGAATGTACTTACATGAGCGCCAATCAAGGGCATGGCAGAAGAAGGACCCCAGGAGCAACTGAAGCCTTATTCCTGTCAAATGATTGACCAACTTTCACACAGATGAACCACTTCCGTCCACTGATACGCCTCACTTTTTTACTACTAGTGGTGCCCAAAGAAAAATGTGGAGCCACAATGCATCTTTATTCGCAAATGGGCTAAACAAAGAAATTATAATAAATTAAAGAAAATTCCTAATATAGCCCCTAGGTTATCAGCCTAGGAAGCCATATCAGATGGCGAGGAGTCTCTGGGGAAACTTTTGTCTGGCGCCCGCTTTAGCTGGAAGACCATGGCAGACAGCATTGGGGTGGGAGCAACAGCGACATGGTCATAAGGAGGTATAATTGCGGGTTTTCTTTGTTAATAGGGTCAGTGGCGTCCATCGCCTCAACATATTGAGTAAGTTAATGCTCAGCAAAAATGATGAGAGCTGGCACACAAGTATATGACTTGATGCTCCGGCGGGTTTTGGTATAATTGGGGTCAAAAAGAGAAGTTTTTGCTGCATTGATGCAAGCGCGGCTCGCACTGAAAGCAAAATCCTCAAATTTTGTACTTTACATCTTCCTTAAAATCATGAGGAAAATTGGGGATAGGAATACCCCTGACAAGAGGCTCCATTGCCCCATGGAGTTGCTGGAAGAGGAGGGTGTTGGCTGATGCGCCTCTCTTAAAAGGGGTAAACGCTGCCCTCCTGGTAGATGCTATTGTCAAAGAGTACTTCAAAATTCAGTGAAGGAATTACCAGTTTTCTTAAAATTTGAGATCCCTTAAATGTTAAAGTACCAAATCGTCAATATTCTTATTATAAAGAATGTACCGTCTGTGAGATGGTTGTAGCAAAACCCAGGTTTGCACTATAATAGATATGGGTGCTCCAATCAACATAGTTTCCACCAAGTTGGTGGAGAAGCTGTCACTAAAACCTGATGTGGAATACCTTATGGTGTATGGAACCACTGGAGTATAAAACACAGTCTCTGAGGAAGCGCATAGTGCACTTCCGTTATGGTTTGGGTCAATTGTTGTGGTAGCCCCAGAAATAGTGTTACCAAACAGTATTATGGCCTGTTAATTGGAATTGCTTTCATACTACACTATGGGACTGTTGTTGATATGATGGAAGAGACTTTCAAAACTTTTGGGCAGCGGATCCCAATTTACTTTACCTCCAGTGGAGTGCCGAAGGATCTGGTGCACATGGGGCATATCAACTTGACCTATAGTGATGGGGTGATTCTGGTTTACTGCCATCAACTAAAGGGCAAAACCTGGGCTCTTCCTCAGCAAAATATGAATATTAAGGGCTTCCAGTCAGAGCTGCTGAAGCTATATCCATCCCCTCCGGACACCAAGTCATTGTAAACACTTAGTTAGAGGTGGAAGTGCCAGCTGGGCTTTATGGGGAGATCATTGGGCCTTACCAGCTGTTTCAGTTTGAGCCACACGCGGCTCCAGGCATTATTATTCAGGGTCATGGGGAGATCAAGGTTTTACTAGCTAACCTACAGCATGAACCCAAGCAAATCTGCTGACAACAAATAGTGGCTTTTTTACACTTGACCCCTGTTGAGGTGGTCCTCCAGGTTCACAAGTTTGGGTCGCTGGATGAATTTGGTCTACCCTTCCAACCACCACTCGTCAGTAATGGCGGTGGTACTGCACAAAAACTTGGTCAGTTTATCAAAATCACAGAAAAATCAGTTAATAGCTTTAAAAAAAGGTACAATGAGATCTTTGCCATTTAAGACAATGATTTAGGGTGCACGCAGGGAGTGATCCATAAAGTGGACACTGGGGATCATCCCACTATCAGATCTCAGCCGATCTGCCAGTTTATGGAAGTGAAGGAATTAGTAACTGAGGAGATTGAAAAGTTGCTCAAATAAGGGATGCTCAAACTATCAAAGATTCTGTGAGATTCACCTGTTCTGATTGTCAAAAAGAAGGACGGCACCAACTGGGTAGTTGTAGACTACTGGAAGCTCAACAGCATTATCAAAATAGACTCATATCCCTTGCTGCGAATTGATGATGCCTTGGATTGATCGAAAGGAGCTCATTACTTCTCAGAGATGGATTTAATATTTGGTTATTGGAAAATTGAGTTACCCACAGTAAAACTGGAGAAATGCGCCATTGTTGAGTCCAAAGGGCTTTTCCACCTGACCCGTATGCCTCAAGGGCTATGTAATGCTCAAGCTACTTTTCAGTGGGCCATAGACACCTTTCTCAGAGACCTGAAGATGTTGTGTGTCCTCTTGTACCTCAGCGATATTAACATCTTTTTCATACATTCTCCAAGCATCTGACCCACCTGGAGGAGGTCTATTGCCTACTTGTGGAGACCAACATCAAGATTAAGCCACATAAATGTCATTTTTAAAGATCAGCTGGAGTACAAAGGGTTTATAGTAGATGTGACCAGGCTAAAGCTGAACCTGCCAAGGTGAAGGATATCCGGAAAATGACTACACCAAGCAGTAAACGCAATATACAAGTAATTTTAGGGATGGTCAGCTAATGCCGCCACCATATACCCAGCTTTAGTTGTATTGGAAGACCTCTGTTTGAACTATTAAAAAAGTATGCCACTTCGAATTAACAGAAGGTTGTCAAAGGTCTTTTGATGCACTATAAATGGTGCTAATCAGTGCACTAGTGTTGCGTTATCCAAACTTCAATAAAGAGTTTATTGTTCAAATGGATACATCCCTTTACGCTATAGGGCGTTTCTATCCCAAAAAACAAATAAAGGGGATGAGCACACCGTAGCATACTGCAGTCAGAGCCTGAACAGCCATGAACGCAATTATATAGTGACTAAGAGGGACTGCTCAGTGGTGAACTATGCGTATAAGCTATTTTTGGTGTTATTGTATGGGGTGAAATTCAAAGTCATAACGGATCATACTTCATTACGCTGATTGCAGAACCATAAGGAGCATGAAGGACGTCTAGCCTGGTGAGCCCTTGATCTGCAAGCTTATGACTTCGATATCCTCCACCAACCTGGAGCAAAACACTATAACGCTGATTGCTTGTCAAGGCTACCAACAATTGCCGTTATGGAAGATCTGAGTGAAATAATGTTTGACAAGATGCTCATCAGAAAGTACAATGATGAACTGACCCAAGTCATCAAGGTATTAGATGAAATAAGGGCCAATACATTCTGGAAGAATGGCGAATTGTATAAGCAGATAGGGGAACTACCGCAAATACCCCAAGGCCTTCTGCCTGACCTAATATATTATGAGCATACATCAGCCACTGGACATGGTGAAGTACATAAGACCCTGGAGTTGTTGCAACCTTGGTTTTACTTGGGAGAGCATGAGCTTTGATGTTCTTTAACCGTATTCTGTTGCATCAGTTCCAAGTGGAAAAGCCAATATGCCAGGAGACCTCATACAAGTTTAGTGAAACCCCATTTTGCTTAGCATTTGGTTTTCCTTGATGTCATTGGACCCCTGCCAATAGGAGCTAACTGGTCTAAGTGAATTCTTTTGCAATCAACCACTTGACCAGGTGGGTTAAAGCATGGATGATATGGGATTCGGGAGAAGTCATGGTGGACAAGTTTGTAATGGAATGTATTATCCAGTGACATGGCTTCCCTCAGTTCATCCTTACCAACAACGGAACAAACTTCACTTTGCACATCCTTACAAAGCTAAACGAGTTGATCAGCGTCAACAGAGTTCTGATGACCTCATACCACCCCAAGTCCAAAGGGATGATCAAACGCCTTAATGGGAACTTGGTGAACATAATTTAAAAATTGTTAAGGATCAATATTCCAGTTGGATTTCCATCCTTTCCACCGCCATTTTTGCCTATAATATTAGCTACAATTCTGACGTGGGGAAGAGCCCCTTTCAATCCTTTTATGGATGACATCAGGCTCTTCCAGCACTGCTTTATTTGTGTGTAGAAGACACCGGCGGATTGAAGCCCGCGGATATTTGACTAACCTGTGGACACATTGGTGAAATTGCAAACTGAAACATACTCCTTCATCTTAGCCAAGAAGATCAAGAATCAGGCTGCCAATGAGGTATGACTTAGCGGATTAGCTCAGTTCAAAGATGGGGACATTGTTGTAACCAGGACCAACACAGGCTTGGGTAAAAGCACAAGTTGGCAAACATCTGGATTGATCTTTTTAAGATAATTGAAAAGATGGGCATTGACGCATACATAATCAAGGACCCTGTGAGTAGTTAGATCATCAGCTGAGTGCATGCAAAGCTCCTTCAGGCATATAAACAATAGGAGACTTATCATCCAGTCAAGGAGGGGTAATGTCATGATTCTGATATAACTGAATGATAATCCCTAAGTCATTATGATGTAATGGGTAGAAACTCCAATAATAATATGAGCTACAATCATTTGATCACCTTAGAATGAGGTGATATTGGGCTACAATGGATGGTTATTGAATTGCTTCCAAATGAGGCAGTTAGGAGATGTCAATGCATGACAATTAGTTGGTAAATTGCCATAAACTAGCTGATAGTGAATTTAATGAATGAAGAATCTTCTGGAACAAATGAGATAAAGCGGAACTGAATTATTAAACCAAGGAAATGGTATCATCTGAAGTCACTGAGATATAAGTGAGATGAGATGCTTGAAGAGAGGAGGTTTCTAGAAAGTAAAGAGAGCTGAGAAGTGAGCGTTCACAAAAAATATTAAAGTTAAAATGAAGAAATGTTGTCAGAGCAATAACTACCATTTATTATATTATAACTATTTTATGTGTGTTAAGGACTGACAACTTTCTATATTATCCGTTCTTTTTCTCAGTGGGCTTGACCCTGCGCAAAACCCTTTGGCGTATATCAACGATTCCACTGATTTTATAACAGTCACCTTTATGAAGATTTTTCCAATGGCGATTTTGGAACCTGTCACTCCCCTCCACCCACTGATGGTAAAAAACTTGCCATCCATATGGACAGCGGAATGCCAATGGGCCTTTAGAGCAGTCAAAAAAGTTTTCACCTCAGCGCCAGTTCTAAGACATGCTAAGGAATATAAACCATTTATTGTAGCTTGTGATATCTCTGTCATGTATGTGGGGCAGTACTGCTACAGGAGCATGACAGACGAAAACACCCAGTGTTATACTACTCTATGAAATTTATGGGCGCCAAACAGTTTTGAACATTTTACAACAAGGAGCATGTCATGATAGTATGAGTGATGATGCACTGGCAGTACTTGCTACAGGGAGCAAGAACATGGTGACATTGCGCACAGATCCTAAATCAATTATCTATTATCATAAGATGCAGAAATTGGTGCACAGAAAACCATACCCACTGAGACCTACTCAACTTCAACTTTAAATATGCGTTTTTAGTTAGGGACTACTCACATATTGCCAAAATACTAAGAAGTAGCCTAGAGATTAAAACTGACCCTGTGTAAGGGGCCAAATTGGTTACAGTGATCCCCCCCAAAAGAGTGATGTCTGAGCCACCAGTGGAACCAGCAACCATTGCGGCCATCACAATCCCTGCAACACATTCAATCCTCAAAGACCACATCTAAGCTTTATGACAATGCCATGGGGCCCAGTGATGGGACACTCTGAGCTAAGCCCACAAATCAGCACTTATAGGTTCCTCTTGGACGCAGTACTTTAACGCAATAAGAAACTATCAAAGAACAAGCGCCCTGGAACCAAATACTGTTGGGAGAAAGCTTCTCAAGTTGGTACAAAAAATAGGGTGATTTACTTTCATGATTGCATATTGGTGCCCAAAAGTTTATGGCCTGAGTCATAAAGGACTTTTTGACCCCTGAAAATGGAAATGGCCTTGGAAGAAAGAAAACTACCAACCTGATAAAGAGAATATATGATTGTAATGGATTGAAAAAAATGTTTCAGCATAAATAGAATGCTGCTTAATCTGTGCGCAATTCAAATCAAACAGTACTGGGCGTAACGGGCTCCTATATCCTCTGCAACAAGCAGTGGAACCATGGACTTCAGTATCACTTGGCTTTATAGTATTTCCACCCACTGAAAGAGGGTTTGATGAAATCAATGTAGTCGAGGACAGATTCATCAAATACAGCTTGTTCAACACATTCTTAACTATAAACATATTGAAGACATGGCCCGCTTATTTGTCCCCCATTCTTCAATATATTGGGGTACCACAAGAGATAATTAGTGATAGGGGACCACAGTTCACATCAAAATTCTGGGATGCCTTGTGTAGGACACTTCACATAAACCCATGCTAATTGTTGGTTTATCACCCCCAATTCAATGGACAAACTGACGGACTAATCAGTCCCTAAAGAAATATATCTAGTGCCACACCTCCGGTGTTCAGGATACCTGGGCTGGAGACATGGACTTAGCACAGTTCACATACAATAACTCCCATCATGCCTCTAATGAATGTCGCTGCTGTATGTCAACTTAGGCTACAACCCAACAATTACAATTGGGCCTAAAATTCACACAAATATTCCTTAAGCGGATAGCTTCTCAACACACATCCAGAAAATCCAAAAGCAGTTGCAGAGTCAATTGATGAAAATCTCATAGGATGCCAATTAATTTATCAACCAAAACAGAGAGCAGCACCCAGATATCAGTTGGGAGACCTGGTGATGGTAAACACAAAAAACCCAACCTCAAGGTACCCTGCAGCAAACTGGCCTGCAAAAGAGCAGGGACATTCCCTATCAGCAAAGCCTTGAACAATGGTTCCTTTTCATGTCGATTTGCCCATGCACTAGAAGATCCATAAGTATTTTTATGCATCAGCACTGTCACCATTCAAAGGAAAAATCTGTGGAGATCAAGCCCTTGTTGGTAGAATAAAATGTCGGTGTTATAATTTTAAATATTGTTAGGATCTGCTGTATTGTTCACACAGGTTGAACCCTTTGAACAACATACAGATAATGTGGGAATCGTCAGTCCTTTGGACACACTTGAAAATATACTAAAAAAAAGAGCAATCACCCTGACGACTCTTTATTTAATTTAATAAATACAGTGGCCTTTTGCTGTTCCTCTCTCTCTACTATTAACAACCTACCCTTCTCAATCGCCCATCTCATTTATATATAGTGGCTTTGGAAAATACCACTCTTAAAGTTAGACTATTCTATTTCACCGTTCTCCTCAATTTTAGCTTGTTATTCTTTAGCTCTCTATCACCCTAATTGGAGGCAATTTAATTCATATTCATCAAATGTCAACATTGCCTTATAGCCTTATCGCCTTATTTTAGGGGCGATCCAACAATAACCTATTATATCCTAATATCGCTTCAACTCAAGGAACTTGAATAATTGTAACTGATATCATTTTGGCGGATTCTTTCCAATCCGCCTTAGTGGTTCCAAGATTATTGTCCAGTCATATTGGAATTCTGACATTACCCCCTCCTTGACTGGACAATAAGGCTCCTATTGCTTATTTGGTTGGAGGAACTTCGCATGCACTTGGTTAATGATCTGACCATTTGCGGGGTCCTTGATGGTATAAGCGTCAACCTCAGTTTTCTCTATAACTTCTAATGGACCAATCCAAATACTGTCTAGCTTGTGTTTCCACCCAAACCCATGTTGGTCATGGAAGAAAACTATATCGCCCTCTTTGAACTGCGCCAACCCGCTATGACATACCTGATTGACAGCCTTATTCTTGATCTTCTTGGCTAAGCTAAAAAAATAAGCTTCAGTTTGCAATTTAATCAAAATGTTATAAGGGTAGTCAAATAGCAGTGTGATCCATTCCGCCAGTGTCTTCTATACATGAGTAAAGCCAGAAGAGCTGGGTGTCAGCTGTATAGTAGTTGGAAGGGGCTCTCCCACGTAGCAGAATGGTAACTAATGTTATAGGCAAACATGGCAGTGGAAAGGAGGGAGCCCCAATCAGAAGATCGATCCATTAATTATATTTAAAGTATATTCACCAAAGTCTTATTCACCCGTTCAACCATTCCATTAGACTCAGGGTGATATGGAGTCATCAGAACCCCGCGGATACCCATAAAGCTCATTTAATTTGTGAAGGTTGTTCAAGGTGAAGTATATTATATTATTATTGAGAATGAACTGAGGGTAGCCATGATGCTGATTAATGCATTCCATTATGAACTTGGCCACTGTGATTTCCCCAAATCCCATATTGCCTGCACTTCAATCTACTGGGTCAAGTGGTCGATAGCCACCGGAATGTACTTACACCAGTTAGCTCATGTTGGCAAGGGACTAACAACATCAAGGGAAACGTATGCCAAGCAAAATGTGGTTTCACTACCTTTTATGAAGTCTTATGGCGAAATGGCTTCTCCATTTGGTAATGATCGCAACAGGAAAGGGTTTTGAGCACATTGAAGCTCATGCTTTTCAATAGTACTGAGGGTGCAACAACTCTAGTGCCTTGCGCACCCTACCATTTCTGACAGCCTTGTGGGCTTAATAATTCCTGGCCATGCTGAGGGTTGCGGAAAATTCAATGCTGAATTGCTGATCCACTTGTACGGTTCCCCATTCCATTGGAAGGTATTCGTGTGCATCTCATTCAACGCTTTGATCACTTGGGGAAGTTCATCATCATAATTTCCGCTGAGCATCTTATCATACATCACATCACTGAGGTCCTCCATCATGGCAACAGTTGGCAATTGAGATAAAGAGTAAGCATTCTGATGCTTTACTCCTAGGTAGTGAAGGATGTCAAAGTCATAAGCCTGCAGCTTAAGAGCCCATTGAGCCAACCACCCTTCAGGCTCTTTGAGGTTCTGCACCCAGAGTAATGACGCGTGATCTGTTATTACTTTAACCTTTACCCCATGCAAGTAGACTCCAAATTGCTTATACACATATATCACCGCTAAACATACCCGCTTGGTCATAGTATAATTACGCTCATGGTAGTTCAGACTTCAACCGTAGTACACTACAGGATGCTCCTCTCCCTCGTCATCTTTCTGAGAAAGTACCGCCCCAACAGCAGAAAGGGACGCATCCATCTGAGCAATAAGCTCCTTATCAAAGTTTGGATAGTGTAACACCAGTGCACTATTCAGCGCCATACAAAGTGTATCGAAGGCATATTGATGACGTTCCTTCCATTCAAACACAGCATCCTTTTTTTCACAACCCAAATAGTGGCCCCCCCATACAGCTAAAAGTAAGGATGAAGCGCCGGTAGTAACCAACCATTCCAAAAATACTTGTATGTCATGTTTACTATTAGGTGTAGTCATTTTATGGATGGCCTTTACTTTTGCTGGCTGTGGTTTCATCCACCTAGAGTCTACCACCAACCCCAAATATTCCAGCTGATCTTTGAAGAGATTACATTTTCCCCTCATGTTGGGACCATCTAGTACTAAAAAAAAGAGATTACATTTTTGAGGCTTAATTTTGATGTTTGTTTCAACAAGCTGTCAGAATACTGCTTCTAAATGATCAAGGTGCTCCGAAAAGGTTCAAAAGAAAACATTAATATCATTGAGGTATACAAGGATGCATGTTAGCTTCAGGTCACCAAGAAAAATGTCCATAGATCGCTGAAATGTAGTTGGGGTAATACACAGCCCTTTATGCTTCTTAGTTGGTTGAAAAAGGCCTTTTGATGTGATTACAGCGCATTTTTACTGTTCCGCCATGGGTAGCTCGATTTACCAGAAGCCTAATATCAAGTCCATCACTGATAAATTGGCTCCCCATAACCAATCCAAAGCTTTGTTAATCCGTGGCAAGGGGTACGAGTCCTTTTTTAATAATATTGAGCTTCCAGTAGTCTATTACTACGCATTTAGTGCCATCCTTCCTTTTACAATCAGAACAGGTGAAACCCATGGACTCTTGGACAGTTTGAGCATTCTTTGCTCTAGCAGCTTGTCAATTTCCTCAGTGACATAGTCTTCCGCTGCCCTCAATTGGCAGATTGGCTGAGACCTTATGGGGGATTTCCTGTGTCCACTTGATGGACGATCACTCAAGCACACCCTATGTCGTGATCATCAACAGTAAAAATCCCATTTTACTTCTGAAATAATTCTATTGCTTTGTCTTTTTGTTCTTATGATACCCCTATTAAATTACTCCGCAATACCACCGTCATTACACTGGCTGGTGCCTCAACTGATAGACCAAAATCATCCAATGACCCAAAATCATGAACCTGAAGGACCTCTTCTATTGGAGTCAAATATAAATACACCACTATTTGGTGTTGGCGGATTTGCATTAGTTCATTCTGGAGGTTTTCTAACAAACCCTTGATCTCTCCATGGCCTGGAAAGATTATCCCTGGAGCCACATGAGGCTCAAGCCATGTTTGACAATAGAGCCCAATGACTTTCCCATATAGCCCAACGGGCACTTCCACCTCTAACTCAGTGTTCACTAAAACTTGATGTCCAGAAGGAATAGATATGGGCTTTGCCGTTCAGAGAGAAATCCATTGATATTCATATATCCGCTGGGGAGGGCCAAGTCCTGTTTTTTAGTTGATGATACCGAATTGGCATCACTCTGTCATTATATGCAAGATTGATATGGCTCATGTGAACCGGATCCTTTGGCACTCCACTAGATGTGAAGTTAGTTGGGATCTGCTGTCCCAAAATGGCAAGGGTCACCTTTATCATATTGACGACAGCCCCAGAATGACGCAGAAAAGTGGTTCTAATTACAAGTTGTAAATATTTGTATGGTAGAAGAATGCCAGAGATATGATAATAATGGACAAATTTGCAGAGGTAGCGCACTGTAAGCTCCCTCAGAGACGTTACTTTCTGCTCCAACAGTTCCATACACTATTCGATGGTCCACATCAGGCTTTAACGTCAACTTCACCATTAACTTAGTGGAAACTATGTTGACTGGAGCACCTGTATCTATTAAAGCGCGAACTCATTTTTTTCTGCAAAAATATCACAGTACATACACTCAGAATAAGAATAATATTGACTGTTTAATACGTGGACATTTACAGGATCTTTTTTTTCAAATAAACTTAATATTCCCTCACCAACTTTGGGATTTTCTTTTCCAATGGCGTCTACAAGAAGGGCGATGTTTACTACTTTCAGAGTTGGAGCATCTGTGGCAGAATCCAATTTGTCCAAGGAAACTCGATCAAGCATTTGACAGGCATACAGCTTTAATTGTTCTGGGGATCATTTGTCCGCCGCGGCCTTGGCTTGAGCTCATGTCACTACGTTCACTCCTCCAACTGGCTGCTGGTATAAAATTCCGTCATCAAATGAGGGACTTCTGTGGGATATACTACTATTGATTCAGGGACGTTTTAGGTTGGAATCATGGAGTTAGAGAGTCCCATCTCTACTCCGCTCCATCTTTTACCTGGTAATATTGATCTTGGTGTATATAGTGCACACAGTGGTATGGCAGAATTTTGCTAAGTGACCTGGGCGGCCACATTCATAGCAGCCAACCCCAAAAGAGCCACGTCATTAATTTATATAAGAGGGTCCCGGTCAGAAAATTTGGGGTTGTTTGGCGTAACCAGGCCCAGGTCAGCAAGATGATTGCTAACATTCGGTTTAACTAGGTCCTGGTTGGTAGCTAGGTTGCTGACAGTTTTTCTAACCAGCCCCTGGACGATTATCAAACTTTTTAGTATATTTTGGCTGAGGATGAGGCGCAGAGCTATAGTATGGTCAAGGGTTGCTAGGCAGAACATGAGTCAGATGATAATATTCTCATGGTTAAGAGGGTACAGTAGAGGCAGTTTTCTCCCATTTCATATTTGGCGGTGGAAAGTTAGGGGATATGCGACACAAAAACTGTACAATTTTGAGTAGGGGAACGTCGTCATCCTGAAGTGGCAAAATAATATTGTGAAGCTCTCAGTATGGCTTCACCATAGAAGTCATAGTGATGCACATGTCAGCTTCCACTAAGTATCTTGCCTCCAATCATCACATGACCTTAAATCATAAATTGATCAGCAAACTCCAGGAGAGTCTCATTTGGGTGAAATCCAATCATTAAGAATACCGCTTTCCACTGTGACATCTTTGAGGTACCCCCAAACGAGCGAATCATAGATCTTTTACTTTCCTATAGGTAACAGAGCTACTTGGGAGGTAACAGGTGGCTTGATCGGCACTCCCAACATCCAAGGCAGATATCAACAGTTTGGCCTTCTGTCTATTGGATGCGCCTTCTGATGCAAATTCAAACCATTTGAAGAAGCCATGGATATTCCCATTTAAATTAAATGGAGGTAGTTTCTTGATATTAACCTCCTCATCCCATTCACAGCTTTTTGAGCTGGTGTGAAATTGATATGACTGAACGATAAGCCCGAGGTCATCCGGTTAAATGAATGGAATCCATTGGAATCGAACTAGTGATGGTAATTGAAGCGCTTCAAAATGAGGGAATACCAGATTGTTGATTGACGAAAGCAATGAGATACGGCGAATTGAGTTACTAAGCTGTGTAAGTAAAATCATCTGAAATTGTTATGATATAAGCAGGATGAGACGATCAAGATAATGTAGGTTTTTGATAGTGGAAGTTAACAGAATAAGAGGAATCCGCGGTATTATAAATACATTTAATAAAAGAGGTTGTGGGAGTGTGTGCTCCATATTTATTTCAAGTTATTCTGTTGTTTTGAGGGCAGCGATCATCATATTGTTGGTCCCTATTGCTCAGTGGTTTAACCCTGTGCAGAAATCCGCCAGCGTATATATTGAATACCGCCAAAATTACAACAGCGGTGCTCACTACAGGGGGCCCATTGATCAATTATTCTATGATAAAGACTCAGTTGTCAGCCATGTTGCCTCAAGTTGCCTATGTGGAGCTGAAACCGGCGCTGGATGCTGTGCTTAAAAAGCAAGATGAGCTGCTCCAGGAGGTCTACTGCAATAAACTGCCCCATTTGATTGCGACGGGAACTATTATTGATACTTTAAGCAATTTGATAGTGCAACTGAAGGAGTCTCGGATCAACAAAGAGCAAAACTGTTGATTTCTTCCTTGGATGTCAGAAGTGCTAATCAAGTCGTCTGTTATCTTCCAAAAAGCTCCCTTATATATCAAGAAGTCAAAGCCATGGTGCTACGGTTGTTTGGCGGAACTGTGAAGATGTGCCGGAAGGCTGAAGTTTTAACCATTAAGTTTCAGTGGAAACCCTTACCGCGTTTGCTGAGTAATTTATGGTAGAAGCTCACGTGCTAATTGGGGCTACAGTTTTATCTGAAGCAGAAGTGTGTAATGCTATGACTTCTGCTGTGAAGCCATACCGTGAGTTATATAACTTATGGCCACCCTTTTGGATGAAGATGTATCTTTGCTTAAACTTGTTCAGTTTTTGCACTGTATCTCAGCTAACTTCCCTCCACCTAATGCTGAGTGGAGTCCTTCTGCTGCAACGGCTGTATCATCATATTTGGGAAACACTGGCAGTCCAGAGCAGAATTCACCAGGCTATCATCTGCAGTTAAACGTCTGACTCATTTCTGCTTATTGTCCTTGGGCCAACTATCGCCATAGACCTGTATATGCTGATCACTTCCAATTTAACTCTCGTCATGGTTTGTATCACATTAATCAGGGACATGAGCCCTATGGGGTTAGCTGTTTTAAATGCAGTTGTAAGGGAATCTGGCACAATGGTGCCCTAATCAACTGGTCTCTTGTGTACAGCCAGAACAATGCGTCCAGGGAAAAGTTAGAGCGGAGTAGAGAAGGGACTCTCTATTTCCACTATACCAAACCAAGACGTCTCACCTGAACCTAAATTAAATTATTCATTGGAAGTTTTCTTGCACAATGAGGCAGTTTTATATCAGCAGCCGGTTGGAAAGGTGAATACTTTGACACAAGGGCAGTCTGCGGTTATGGCAGAAGAGGGGTCTCAGTTGCAGGTTAAGCCGTATGCTTGCCAGATGTTTGACCAAGTTTCATCTGAAAAGTTGGACCCCTCCTCTGATGTCCCTTTATTGCAAGCGGTAAGCCTCACTCATCCAGTCAACACGATTATCACACAATACCCCAGTATTGGCGAGGGGATTGTGGGTTTTCTTGAAAGCAGAGATGCCATAAATGTCATTGTTACAAACAGTCAAGATGCATCTTATTCCGAATGTACTTACTGTGACCTGGTTTTAGCTAAAACCCTGTCCGTGCTATCATAGATACAGGTGCCCCTCTCAATATAGTCTCCACCAAGTTGGTGGCCAATTTATCATTAAAACCGGACATGGACCATCAGGTGGTATATGGAATTGCTGGAGTGGATAACACAGTCTCTGAGGAACATACAGCGCGCTTCCATTGCGGTTTGGATCTATTGTAGTGGTAGCCCCAGCTATAGTGTTACCAAATAGCCATTATGATCTGCTGATTGGAACCGCCTTCTTGTGACACTATGGGGCTGTTATTGATATGACAGACCAGTCTTTTGAAATATTGGGTCAGAGAGGTCCCCATTTACTTCACCTCTAGAGGAGTACCAAATGATTTGGTGCATATGGGGAATATCAATCTAGATTATAATGACGGAGTAATCCCAGTGCGCTACCATCAGTTAAAGGGCAAAACCTGGGCCCTTCCACAACAGATTTATGAATATCAAGGGCTTCCACTCCGAGCTGCTGGACTTATATCAATTCCAAAATGGCATCAAGTAATAGTAAACATGGACTTGGTGATAGAAGTTCCAGATGGACTCTATGGGGAAGTTATTGGCCATGTCAGCAGTTGCGGTTTGAGCCTCACATAGCCCCAGGTATTATATTACCAGGACAAGGGGAGGTCAAAGTTTTGCTTACAAATTTACAAATGGGACCACTGCAAATCTGTCGCCACCAAATAGTGGCATACTTGCACTTTATCCCCATTGAGGAGGTTAGTTTGGTTAATGACTTTGGGTCACTGGAGGAACTTAGTCTGCCTTTCAATCCGCAGCTCAATATAATGGCAGTAGTATCTCATGACAAATTAATGGAGCTGTCAGAAACACAGAAGGATAGAGCAATCGCTTTATTCTAAAAATATAAAGAAATTTTCTGTTGACAACCATGATTTAGGATGCGCGCGGGGTGTGGTTATAGGCTGGACACTGGAGATCATCCACCCATCAGGTCAAGGCCAATCCGCCAATCAAGGATGGCAGAAGAAGTAGTAACTGAGGAAATTGACAAGCTATTAGCGCAAGGGATGATTGAACCATCAAAGAGTCCATGGGCTTCACCCATTCTGATTGTTAAAAAGAAGGACAGCACCAACCGTGTAGTAATTGACTATTGAAAGCTCAACAGCATCACTAAAAAGGACTCATATCCCTTACCACGGATTGACAATGCTTTATATTGGCTAAGGGGAGCTCGGTTCTTCTCAGCTATGGACCTAATCTTGGGTTATTGGCAAATTGAATTGCCACCGGTGGAGCAGAAGTGCATGGAAATACATCCAAAGGTCTTTTTCAACCAACCCGGATGCCACAAGGGTTGTGTAATGCTCCAGCTACATTTCAACGAGCCATGAATACTATTCTGAGGGACCTAAAACTGTCGTGTGTCCTTGTATACCTTGATGACATTTATGTTTTCTCCCAAACCTTCTCCAAACACCTTGACCATTTAAAAGCTGTATTCCGCTGGCTCTCTGAGGCCAACATTAAGATTAAACCCCAGAAATGCCACTTCTTTAAGGACCAGCTGGAGAACCTGGGGTTTGTGGTTGATGCCACTGGACTGAGACCTCAACCAGCCAAAGTGGAAGCTATCCAAAAAATGACTTCACCCACCAGTAAGCGGGATATACAGGTCTTCTTGGGAATGGTCAGATGTTATTGGTGCTTCATCCCTAACTTCAGCTATATCCGGGGCCCATTCTTTGAGTTATTAAGAAAGGACACTATGTTCAAACAGGCATAACGTCAGCAACGTGCTTTCAATATGCTTCAAACAGCATTAACCAGTGCTCCGGTGTTATGTTATCTCAATTTTGAAAAAGAGTTCATTGTTCTGACGGATGCATCCCTTTCTGCTGTAGGGGCAGTCCTATCCCAAAAGGATGAGAAGGGAGAAGAGCACCCCAAAGCATACTGTAGTCACAGCTTGAACAGCCACGAACGCAATTACACATGACTGAGAGGGAGTGCTTGGCGGTGATCTACGCTTATAAGCAATTTTGGATGTATTTGCATGGGATGAAATTCAAAGTTGTAATGGATCATGCCTCGCTATGTTGGTTACAAAATTTGATAGAACCAGAAGGGCGTCTAGCCCGATGGGCTCTTAAATTGCAGGCATACAACTTTAAAATTCTTTACTGACCCAGAGCAAAGCACCAGAATGCTGATTGTTTATCGAGATTACCTATGATTGCAGTTACTGAAGATCTGAGTGATATCCTGTTTGATAAGATGCTTAGTGGAAAGTATATTGATGAACCGCTTCCAGTCATCAAGGTTTTGGATGGAATAAGGGCCAATACATTTAGAAAAATGGGGAATTATATAAGCGGATAGGGGACACTACCATGAATATTCCAAGACCTTCCGCCCGCCCAACTATTATTGTGAGTGCACACCAAGCAGTTGGACATGGAGGAGTTCGTAAAACCATGGAATTATTTCAGCCTCAGTATTATAGGGAAAGCATGATATTCGATATTCTTGATACTATCTCCTACTGTCACCAATGCCAAGTAGAAAAGCTGTTCCTCCAGAAGACTTCCTACAGGTTAGTGAAGCTGCACTTCGCCTGGCACACTGTTTCAATCGATGTGGTGGGTCCCTTGTCAACAAGGGAAAACTGGTGCAAATACATCCTGGTAGCAATCGACCACTTGACCAGGTGGGTTGAGGCGTGACCAATACAAAATTTGGGGGTGCTAACGGTGTCCAAGTTTTTTATGGAGTGTATAATTCAGTGACATGGTTGTCCCCAATTTACCTTACTGATAATGGGACAAACTTCACTCCACATATTCTACCTAAGCTAAATGAGCTGATGGCCATCCGGGGGTTTAACAACTCTGTAACACCTTGAGTCCAAAGGAATGGTTGAACGGGCTAATGGGGCCCTGGTGAACATCCTCTGGAAGTTGTTTACTGATAGGCCCTCCAATTGGAGTACCCTCATTTCCACTGCACTGTTTGCCTAGAACATTAGCTATCATTCTGCCACAGGAAAAAGCCCATTCCAATTGCTTTATGGATGTCACCCCGCGTTACCTGCGCTCTTATATTCTTGTGTGGAGGATACACTGGCAGAATGGATTTGCAGCGCTATTTGACCACCATAATAAATACACTGATCAAATTGCAAACTAAAGCATACTCATTCAGCTTAGCGAAGAAAATCAAAAACCAGGCTGTTGATCAGGTACAGCAAAGTGGCCTTGCACAATTTAAAGATGGAGACTTGGTTCTATTCCACAATCATGGGTTTGGCCATAAACATAAGCTGGCCAGTATCTGGATTGGAACATTCAAAGTCATTGAGAAGACCATTATAGATGCATATACTATCAAGGACCCTACTAGCAGTCAGATCATTAACTGATCATGCAAAGTTCCGCAGACTGTACAAACAATAGAATCCTTATCATCCAGTCAAGGAGGGGGTAATGTTGTGAAATTGATATGACTGGATGATAAGCCTGAGGTCATCTGGCGAAATTGATGGAATCTGTTGGAATCGAACTGGTGTTGGTAATTGAAGCGCTTCAAATTGAGGTGATAATGGTTTGTTGATTGACAAAACAAAAAGATATGGCGAGTTTAGTTACTAAGCTGTGAAATTAATATCATCTATAATTGTTATGATATACGCAGGATGAGATGATCAAGGGAAGGTAGGTCTTTGATAATAAAAATTAGCAGAATAAGAGGAATCCGCGGTATTATAAATACATTTAATAAAAGAGGTTGTGGGAGCGAGTGCTCCATATTTATTTCAAGTTATTCTGTTTTTTGAGGGCAGCGATCATCATATTGTTGGTCCCTATTGCTCAGTGGGTTAACCCTGTGCAGAAATCTGCCGGCTTATATATTGAATACTGCTGAAATTACTACATGGGCCATACTGAGGAATGGGTCTGTATTCAAGAGCAGTTTCTAATGAGAAGCTTGACCAGCGGAAGTCGGGATGACTGCCGCCTTAAGGTATCGTGGCCTTCTGATGTGGACAACACCACCATTACTTGAGGTAATTGTCGCTCCAACTCATATTCATATCCGGTACTACCATTCTGGGTATAGTAGCTCTGACCAGCGTCATATTCTTCCTCGTATGGTACCCCCTTGTTGTTCATCTTCCCAGTGAGAAGACCAAGAGGCACTGGTCAATTTCCACTCTGCACACTGCAGCTGTTTGGTAGTATCATCCAACCATTTAGCAAGTTCCTTGTTTTGTTGTCCCAGAATTTGCTTTTGTTAAACGTGGTATCAAGCTGGTGCATGACAGCATTCTGTTCTTGAAGTTCATCTTGTTTTTGAGCATTGCATCTAAGGTGAGTTTGAGTTCCTTATACTCAGCTGGTGCGGTGTTTTGTGAAGAAACCCCAGCAATGCAGGCTGTATAAGACATAGCTGGCGACTGGAGATCTGGAGTACTTGGTAATTGATCAATGGGCCCCCTGTAGTGAGCACCACTGTTATATTTTCAGACAGTGTCGTTAGAATCTGCCATATTGTTTGCACAGGCTAAACATACTGAACAACAGACAGACGATGTGGGGATTTTCAGTCCTTTGGACACACTTGAAAATATACTAAAAACAGGAGCAATCACCCCGATGACTCTTTATTTATTTTAATAATACAGTGATTTTTGCTGTTCCGCTCTCTCTCTACTATTAACAACCTACCCTTCTCAATTCGCCCGTCTCGCTTATATATAGTGGCTTTGGATGATACCACTGTCATAGCTTGAACTATTATATTCCGCCAATTCTCTCTAATTTCAGCTTATTATTCTTTAGCTCTCTATCGCCCTAATTGGTGGCAAGTTAATTTGTCTTTATTGAATGTCAACATCACCTTATTGCCTTATCACCTTATTTTAGAGGCAATCTAATAATAACCCATTATATCCCATAATTGCCTCACCTTGAGGGACTTAAATAATCATAACTGATATCATGTCTGGCGGATTCTTTCCAATCCGCCCTAGCTGTTCCAAGATTATCATCAAGTCATATCAGAATTGCAATAGTCAGAATTTGAGGTTGAGGAATCTTAGGTTCAAGGAAAATTAGAAAAAAAAATTTGGTAGCATTTAAAGGGTACCCCAACTATGATAACAGTTAGATTCCAGCCCATAATTGTACCAATTGTAATGAACTAATCACTGAGTTCCATTAACAAATCCTGCTGCCCTGGTACCCACTGCTATGAGTCACCAGAACCTCGCAGCCATCATACTGACCTTACCTCACAAAAACTATGCTCTGGTATGGGCTCCAGATGGAGGAGTATAACATATTATTTTAGTAAAGGGTAATGGTAGGATCTCAGTTGCACCCATAAAACTTTAATCAGTTGATTCACCCCTTTTAATTAAAGAAAGTGAACGTCCCTAAGACCTTCCATTTAAAATAAGTGGATCTAGGGCATACCGTTGATGAGTTGTGGGTTCAGCTGAGGCCCCTCCACTCAATTCTATTATAATTTGAAGAAGGTGGAGGATTTTTCCATAAAATTAAATTTTGCTGATGCCTATGTCGCAAAAATTGCAAAAAACTGTGAAAAATCTGAGCATGATTGGATGGAATGAGACTGAAGCCCCAACAGAAAAATCAGCACAGAAATCAATCTGGCGATGATCCCTCCACTTGGGAAGAAAATTTTGTTTGGAAATTGCAAGATGCGCTGGAATGCTGGAACCTCCACAGAAGTAAAATTTGGCAACAGGAACTGAAAATCAAGGCACCCAAAATGTGAAAAGCAAGCCATGACGCAAAACTCCCAGCTTTTATAAGAAGATTTGCCTATCCAGTTGTAATAAATGTTCCATAATCCCTGCCCTTAACTTCCCTTTAACTATAAAGACCCAATATACTGCAGATGATAGAGTGCTGAATTATGTTGTATTATCCTTTTTTAGCAATAGTGGTGCCCAACACAAAAGGTGGAGCAACCACGCATTTTTATTAGCAAGAGGGCCAAATAAAGGGATTATAAAATAAAAACATCATAATATGGCACCTCAGCTAAAAGCCTAGGAAGCCATGTCAGAAGAGGAGAAAGCTTTGGGAAACTTTTGTCCAGAACCCTTTTTAGCTGGTGGACCATGGCAGGCAGCATTGGGGTGAGAGCATCAGTGACATGAGGCAATAGGAGGTATAATTGTGGGTTTTTTGGTAATGAGGACAGCGGTGTCCATACCAAAACATAATGAGCAAGTTGATGCTCAACGAAAGTTATGAGAACAGGCACACAAGTAAATAACTTGTTGCACTGGCAGTATTGGGATAATTTGGATTGGTAATAGAGGTTTTGCTTCATCAATGCAATTACGGCTTGCACCAAAAGCAAGCTCCTCAATTTTATATTTTGTGTCCTCCTCAAAATCATGGGGGAAATATGGGATAGAAATACCCTTAACAAGGGGTACCATCGTCCCATGGAGTTGGTGGTAGAGGAGGGTGTTGGCTGGATAAGCAACGGCTTCAACTGCCATTTTATTTATATTTTTATAGATGGGATAACCATTTTAGCGATGGAAATGATGGGGGCGCGATTTGGGAGGATTGACAAAAAACTCCTTCAATGCAAAATCTGATTTACATTATATTACTGGTCGTTAACATCAATCCAATTGAGACACTTAAAAGGACATGACTCAGCTAATGCGGCCCAGCCACAAGAGTTGGAAAGTTGGCTGAACCTGATTGGCTGCGAAATATTGATCATGGCAGCTCAGATGAAACTGTTTTAACCATGGCTCAGGTTGTATGATTTGACCAAGTTTCTTAGACTTTTAAAATATTGATTGGCTGCAGCTTTGATAGCCATGTCAGAATCTACTGAGGTTGTGGGTGGGAGAATCAATCACCATCTAAAAAATTTGGGCATGGCAGCAGCTGTGATGACTCTGGAGGGAGGAGCAGTGGAAGTGGCGGAGGTGTAAGCTGTAGGGCACTTGCACTTCAAGTGATCAAGCTCAAAGCACAAGGGGCAAATGGTGTGGCCATCCTTGACATGCACCTAGAATGGGTGATCAGGGGTGAGTCTGATTACCATGCAAGGGGGAATCATGAGATGGGCGATATTATGGAATGGGCAAATTGTCACAAAGGTGTGGGCCCTGCCAAATGATTTGCTCCATTCAGAACCACAAACTGCAGCATGGGGTCTGTGCCATAAATGGCCAAACCCTCCATGAGATCGTGGTGGAGGCATTTGGGGAAAGGTGGGAGGGCAACCCAGCGAACTGGACCACCAAAGTGGCCTTATCCAGGAGCCATGTGCGAACAGTGTGGATAGGAATATTCATAAACATAATTGGCTGCTTAGATGATGCCGCCACATCAGCCCCAGATCAAAATCTGAGGTCAAAATAGCCCTTAACTGGCAAAAATCAAAATATCTGGCAGTTATGAAAACCGCTGTGGCCATCTCAATGATGGTCATGCTCATGTATGGGAATTTATTTCCATATTTGACCCAGATGCCAAAATGCAGGTTGCTCGAATTGGAGAAACAAAGGGCTCTGAAGACCTGCCTGTGTGCATGCATGATGGTGGGCTAAATCCCGAGGTGGACATAACGCTAAGTGGCACTGGGAGGGCTAGAAAAGCAAGCACAGATGCGCTTCAGCAGCGGCTAAAGGACGCCAGAAGGCGGCCACTACCACCCCAAGCTGGGGAAGCAGGATTAAATGGCATCAACATTTTTCTTTAATTGCTCGATTCAAGTGGTTGGTTTTTTCTATTTTAAAAAACTCAAAATTTAGCTTCAATATAGTTGATCAAAGCGAAAAGAAAGCCATGGTGTACTATTCTCAATACACCATTAATTTCACAAAATTTTATCCATCTTTTTATAAGTTTTAACTAGTATGGAGATCCTCAAGGCACCAACCCAACCAATAGAGGTACACACTCATTTTAATCAATAATGATGGTGGCCGTCACATTGGATATTTCAGTATTGCCCCCTCAGCACAGAAAACCCTCAGGAGTCATACCCTACAAGTTTCGCAAGATGCTTTACCCAATAAAATGATTATCAAAATCTCAAATTGAATGGAATAGGCAAACGCTTAACTTAATCCATCCAAATTATGACAAAAATGAAAAATGATGATTGGCAGTCACATCTTGGGGAGACACTGTTAGGATTAAACCCAACAAAGCGATTGCCACCCCTCAGTATCAAGTATGCGCTCAAAAGTATCAGGAGTATGACCTAAAAGTAAACCATGGAGGGCTGATTGACCCATTATTTGATCCAATTCGCCTAAATCATGGAGGAAATAAGAATGAAGATTTGGCGGATGTTACTCAAATTGAAACAGCTGGGATTAAACCCAATAAGACCTTTGTTACCATAAGTTATCAGATGTAAATCCAGCTGAGTTGGAGTTTTAACTGAATGAAAAACAAAAATGGTTAAAAATCCCCTCCCGCCATCCCTGGAAGTTTGTCCCTTATATTCAATACGTGGTCAAGATTACTTCTAGAAATCAGCTTGTTGGTCAGAATGGGGATGATGCTCATAGAATAATACTTTCTGCAACTATACCAGCATGTTTCTTATTTGCACATCATTAGAATGGCAATGCCGTGTAGATATAGATTTTAATGTGAGTATTGGAGTACCCCAGTAGAATCCAAGTCTTTCTTTGGCATATAGATAGTCTGACAGTTCTCATAAGCTGAGAATCCCTTCCAGGCCACAAGATATTGGACCAGATGCAAGATATACAGGAAGCCAAGATCAACTTGGCCTCAGCTTCCTCCAAGCCTTCAGTAAAAATAGACTCCAATTCCAATAGAAGCTTCTTTTTAGAATGGGATAACTACAACACATGTAAAACAGGGTGCTGTTTCCAACAGGCGAGGAGCGTCAACTGAAATACCTATTGCCCATATTTGCCTCCACCACATGTTGACCAGAGAGTTTGCTTGCAAAAATTTATTAAGTCACCTGCATCTGCAGGTGGTGCGTGTCCAAAATGACAGAGGATCATAGCCATGATTTCATGGGCTGAAAATTTTTCAGTCCACAAAATATTTTTTAATCACTGATGGCCTTAATCAAATGCTCCCATACCAAGGACTGGGTTCTTTGAATGTGCAGCGCGTTATCTGCAGAATCCAGAACCTCCAGGAAATAACATTCCCCAATAGAAAATGATACTTGTAACCCCAATGTGGCCCCATATGTCAAGAAACCATTAGAAGCATATATAACATTAATATATGCAAATTGAGCCAGTAAAAGATTGTCCACCCAGGTGTCATGTATTATCGCAGCATGACAGCAAAGGTACTGCACAAGGATATTCATAACCTGCTCTGTTTGACCTTTTGAATTAGAATGGTGTGCAGTTGAGAGATACAGCTTAATCTTCAAGATTGCCAGGAGTTTGGTCCAAAATCGCACCTTAAACTGTGACATTTGGTCACTTAGGATCTCCTGTGGCAACCATCATCAAAAACATTTCGTACAATGAACCAGGATGTCTCTTCAGAGGTGATGGCAGAGTAACAAGAGATGAAAAGTGTGAACTTGGTAAAGCAGTCTATGATCAGCATGAATAGTGAAAAATCATTGGAGCTGGGAAGCTCAACAATGAAATTAATTGACACCAAGGTCCATAAACCCTACTCTTGCTGCAGGGACTGAAGAATACCATTTTTACCTGATCTATCTGACTTAGACTGCAATGATGTCATGCAAGTCGTGATCCACATTGGAATATCCTTGGAAATACTCATTCAGTTATATATCTTCTTAACCAAATTCATTCACTTCCTATTCCATGGATTATCCATTGAGGTGGGGCATGATGCACCCAAATACCTTTGTTGCGGAGGTGGGGCGCCATCCAAAGTCTTAACTGAAATTAATGATTCCCACTGCCAAGTAATGATGGTATCACTTATGCGTCAGAAGTGCCAGCTGGTCCCACAGATATAAACCCTCCAAGCAGGCAATTTAGCCTGACAATACCCAAGAGACCAGAGGCACATCTATGGCCCAATCTGCCATAAGAATTCTAGGAGAAGAAATGGCTAAGATCTTGGTTGGCAGAATTACTGTGGATAACTACTGCTCATTTGCCCACCAGCCTCAATGCAGATTTGCGACTCAAAATTCAGTAATAACATTCAAAGCCCTTTTGAACAAACTTGTAACTAAAGCTAAAACTTCAGAAGTCGCAATACATCTGGGCCTGATAATGTGTCAGCTTCTGCAGGTTATGAAAATACACAAAGCCTGATGTTCTGTCCCCATGATCACCTCGTGCCACGTGCCTGCAGAAGGTACTTCCAATGTTTAAGACCACGCCACGGCGGCTAACTCCTTATTTAATGGCCCAGGACTGTTTGGATGAATCAAACTCCACAAAAGATAAGCAACTGGATGTTCCACCCAACATGCATCTTCATCAACACCACCCACAGCAGCATATGAGGCGTTGCATGCTAAAATAAATGGCTTCATGTGGTCTGTATGTTTGAGAATGGGAGGCGCCAAAAACACCTCCTTAATGGCGACAAATTCCCTCTGGTAATTTTAAGTTCATCAAAATGACAATTTTCCCCATTGATGGGGTGAAGCGGTGCAACTAGCTGCGAGTGGGCTGGAGAAAATTTCACTAAAAAGATGATTATGCTCAAGAAGCTCCACAACTGAATCTGGGTTTAGAGGTGGGTCGCTCAAGTATTGCCTCAAGCTTGCTGGGGAGATGGCATAACCATCTTTCAGGAATAGGTTACCCAGAAAGATAACCTCCTCCCATAGGAACTCACACTTGGGGGATTTACAAAATGTTTCAACTTTTGAAAGCAGACACCATCGCTTTAGGTCCTTCTCATGCTTCTTAGAAGTGGGGGAGTGAACAAGGATATCAATGTATGACACTGCATAAGTGAACCTTAGGTCACCAATCACATTGTTAATCATTCACTGGAATGTGGCTGGAGAGCTTTTTAGATGAAAAGAATCACGCGGAATTGAAAGATGACCCTTCTGGTCTGAATTGCAGAAGCCACTCCTAGCCTTATGCCACCCAGATCTGGTTAGATGCATTCACTATATCAAGCTTCAAAAATACCTAGGATTTTGTGATTGCCTGACTGATCATATGATCAAGGGAGAGAGGTTAGGGATCTTGAATGGTGATATTAATCAAATGGTCATAGTTGATGCTTGAGCACAACTTACCATCAGCCTTCTGAGCACAAACTATAGTTGATACTATAGGCGACGTTTCTATAAACACCCACCCCTTCTTGAGCATATCATTTAAAAATTAAATGCCTGGTACTCCTGCGCCATGTAGGGATATAACAGACAGTTGATGTTAATCATTGTTACCCATACATAAAGCCAGGTCATATTTAGAATGCGTTGAAAGGTAATTAGCCTTTATCAACTAAAAAATACTCAATATGCCACTAAGGCTGGGGGAAAATTTGGAAGAAGGCCACCGGAGAGAGGATCAACGCGATGGAACTTTCCCCTGTTACTTCACAGGTGTATTGATAAGGGGAAGCTCCTCACACAACTGGGTGTTTGCAAAGGACAGCATATTCGAGTCCAGGTTAATGCTTACCTGTTGCTGAACCCACCACAACACCCCCAAAGTAACTGTAAAGAGCAGATCTGACACAGCGGCAGACCGCTCACATAAGCAGAACTGATGAACCAAAAAAGGCATGGGCTGCCATATATCTTTATTAACATTGGAATAGAAGATAAACCCAGCATGGCTGCCACCACTTCAAAGTCCAAGTTGAGACCTTGCGACAGTTTCAAACTCATAAAGTTTCCCATCACTCCCATATCTACCAGGACCTAAACTGACACCATGTGTGCACCCAACAGAATTTCCAGAAGCTATAAAAAATGAGCAAATGTGCTTATTGGCGACTTTATGGGATTTCGCTGGCTGTGTGGTAATAATCATGGAGTCATCTGGGGAAACTGAATCAACTAGGGATTGGCACTCACTGCAGAAATAATCTTCATAAAATTTCTGCGCTGGGATGCTGACAACTGGGAGACGGGATTCAAGGGCATTAGGTCAATCACAGCAACCGCTTCACCATTGACGCCACGGCAGGAGAAGGAGAAACAATGGGGAAATGAGACACTGAATTGTCCTCTGGCACCAAAACATATTCCACGGGAGCCTGGCTCAAACTGGGCAGCTGGGAGTAAGCAACACTGGGCATATTTACTTGATATTTAACAGCTCTTAAAACCTCTTCAGTAAGGAATCTTTTACCAGCACCAAAAGCCCCATCCAACGCCTGCCAAGTGTAGCGCCGATGGTGCTGCAACCATGAACATCTTATCCTTTAAACCTAACTTCATGTAACATGTGGAATAATTAAAGGACTTAGGGTTCAGGGTGGCACAAAATACTACCACTAATACATCCAATGGGATTATGAGTCCAAGGACCATGAAAAGCTTCCATGACCATTGCTACTTACGACGCCTCCACATCGAACATAAAGAACTTGAGTAGGAGAGCCGATCTCAGTATTGGCGCCTACACTACTGATGACACCAACAAAACATGGGGTCAAAACCCCCACTTGGTTGGTTGAACATAAAATTAGTGCACCCATTGATGAGCATCCCTTTCCACGGCATCCAACAAAGCCAAACTCTACCGCGCATCAAAAAGAGGCGGAAGCTGCTATGTTGGCTGAAAAATGCACCTGAAATTTCTTAAGAACGTCCAACACCTGAGTCACAACCCTATGGATGGGATGGATGAACCCACCCCCTGAGGGCGGACTGATACCAGAGCTGGACCCTTTGGGAATAATTACTCAGTCAGGAGCTCCCCCACCACCATAAGGAAGCCCCTAACAAATGCACTAACCAACCACATAACCAGAACCAGATTGAGCATCAACTGCAAGTTTATGTGTTATGACGTGCCCATCACATCACTGACTTCCAACAAAAGGATGGAGATGGCGGAAACCAAGGGTCAGTCAATTTATGTCATGGAAACGGCTGATGAAATTGAGGCTGTCTGACATTCAAGGTGCGCCAACATCCAGAAAACAACACAAAATTCTGGGGGCATAGCCTTCCATATGATCTAGTAGTGGGCAGGAAGAGAAGTGATTATGAGGCGGTGACTAAAGACCACCATAACCACTTTCCTAATATTAAGCAAGCAGTGGCTGCCGCAGTGGTAGCAGATTTCACCACACTTAGCTCCTTTGGACCCATGGAAGGCACCAAATTTGATTAGGTGCCATATGTTGTTGAGCATGCGCAAGGTCATAGAACCTCACCCAACGGGAAGAAATGATCTACAACAGCAAAGGTGCATCTTGACGCCAGAGGGCGTCCAAAGGTGGGGACATTTCCAAAAGGCCACTAACTCACTAACTACATTTGAGGAGAGAAGGCAGCAACGTCTTCATAATGTCCACTAAGGGCCAGTCATTGCGCAACCCTGGGAACTTAGTGCTCGGTACAGTAATAGCAGATAGTAGTAAAAATTTTGACTGGAAAATTAGGGTGTAAAAAAGAATTGTTAATAAGAAAACTTTTTGTAAAATTGACTGACAACTGTTCCAGTGAGCGATGGTTATCATAAGTACTGGAAGGCTTAGGAAATATTTGGGGTTGCATGAACTGAGGGTATCAAAATCCCAACCAATTCCAGTAGAATAGAATTTCGCAACTAACTTGACGCAAAATTGACATTCCACTAGCCAACTGAATCTTGCTCAAATTTCGCAGCTAAATGTACCCTCCGAGTGAGATAATGCTTGATGGATTAGTTATAATTTGAACAGTGAGCAACTATTTGCTTTAATGGATAGGCCAATTAGGAGCTTTATCATTAAGTAGTGAATGGATCTGTTGCCCTCAAAACCTCTGAAGTTATACCTCCCTCTTCTGGTGGGAGGGAAGCACCCTGGTGGATTTTTGAACCTGATTATATCATGGCCATACTAATTCTGCTGCCCCACAATTTATTTAATTTTCACCCCTTCAGTGGAACCTGAAATTATCACTGGGGAAAGATGCCCACAGCTTTCCCTCTGGCGGCATTCTATCACTGCCGTCACTTACACACACACCCCTGATCTGCTGGAACAGCTCTTGAGTGTAAAGTAAGGGGGAAAGGGGGCAACTTTGAGGGGGTACGCCATCACTTACTTCTTCGAGTTTCATGTGCCCGTTAGGGCACCCTTTCAGGCAACTTTGCGTGATGAGACCTGGGGTACTACCCCCACCGCACTGGGGCTGCACGAATCTAAGCACTACAGGGCCATCACCCACTTCTCGTCCACCACATGGGCCAAATCGCCCTGGGTTATGAGAGGAACATTAATTTTCTTCAACCTCTTTTCTAGTGAAGAACGAAAATCTAGTGTAATCAAGTCACAAAGTATGCTCCCCAAGATTTATACCACCAATCTTATGTGCTAATTCTTTTTAATCTAGAATATGCTCCAGTAATAATCAATGCCTAAAGGGCACGATGACTACAAACTAAGGAGCAACCAACTGATCTTTACCTTCTCTCTATTAAGAACAATATGCCATACTTTATATTACCCATTCTTTGCCAATATTAATAGTTCAATGTTTTATGCGTAAATTGTGGGATGAATTCCTTTGTTCTCAAAGAGAAGGTGTCAGAGTGGAAGAAGATGTCATATTATGCTGCTACCTTCATTAGTAAAATCTTTAATTGCGGTTGGTTTTATTTAGGCTTCCCTACTGCAGAGAAAGCTTTAAAACTACAAAGATGAAGATTGGAATTTTAATTTATAGGATATCACATTGTGCATGTGGAGCGCACCTACACCAAAAAAGATATCAATATTTATAAGCTTTGATGATCTCACAAATATCTTTTTCAAGCAATTTTTAAAAAGTAACCTAAAATGAGCTTAGAAATGTATGGGCTTGTCAGAGAGTTGATTACTAAGCTTTTATACAATTCCAAAGCTCTGAAGTGGGAAAACTATTACAGTTTATTGAACACCACCTGGCGATCCAGGTCATACTTTTCTAGAATCCCATAGGCTTCCAACTTTAAGCTCCCTGGTGGTATCCATTAAACTCCATTTAACGTTCTCCCAGAATGCGCACACCTATTTGCACTGATTGTAAAGCTCTAAGCCACAAGGTGCATGCATGCTCTTTACAAGGAAGCACACCTGAGAATCCTGATGAAGATACTTTTACTGACAAGCAACTTCCCACATTATGCCAAACAAACTAATGTCTCTATTATTATCCTTGGGTGATACTGATGATTCATTTTTGGATCATATGGTTTCTAAAACAAAGGAAAGTGCATCAAAAATGCATAAAAAGACTTTCAATAAGATAGCGCAAGAGTTAACTACCCTGAATTACATATTAATTGCAGAGACAATGGAAACTATCTAACTCTCAACACTCAGCAATGCCAACAATTCCTTAAGTGGCGGATAGCCCTAAGCAGTCCTTAGATACATTTAATCAAGATCTACTCAATCCATCACACCAAGCTCATGATAATAAGCTTAATTGACTAAGCCTTTTCACATGGTCAACCTTCTAGAAAATCAGATAGTTTAAAAGGTTATGAAAGGCTTCTTCTCAGCTTCCTCAAAAAGAAATATGATACGCATTCAAATAGAGGAGTTTGCTCAGGTTAGCATTTCCACTTATAAAGCCAAGATGGTATCATGGGCGCATCTGGGTCTATTGACTCAGCTCACTGCTCATAGAGCAGCATGGGTGTCCAACTGACCTTAGGGAAACCATATGTTACAGAATTCAGGGCTTCTGCCTACCATGTTAAGAACTAAATTACTTAAGCAACCCACCTGCTGATATATTGATGATTCATAAAATCCTATTTGTTGTAGTAGAAGTCGTGGAGTGTCTACAAGCCTTTTTTTCTATGATTTCCAGTTGGTTTCATTACAGTGGATTCAATATTTATCCTAAAAAAGGTTGTGTGGTATATACTCTTTAATTTCTTAAAATGATTAGGCACTAGCTGTCATATTCTCATGGAATAAGGAGGTGTTTACTCTTCTTAACATATATGCCCCAAAAAAGCTCAACTTACCACATTGACTTTATTCAAGAAGTCCCCCTTGAATTTCTAGATATCACCTTTATTTTGGGTGATTTCAATTGCTGGTCATTTACTGCAAATGATCGCTGTCCTTTAATATCCTAATCTACCATGCAATATAGAATTTTAGTTCTTAAAGCACAAAGAATATATATGCTCCCCTCCCCGGTAATTTTTCTGGGGTAACACACATGACACGGTCACATATACAGCAGGGTACATTGTTATCATTGACTGCACATAGGCTAATTCTTCCACCGTTATTTTTACCACTAATTTTCAGGCTTAATACTACTTTGGTGCAATTTCTAGACCATTTTAAGTAAAAAGTTACATAGTTTCACTTGACTAACCACAGACCCAACAATCTGAAATAAGGTAAATAATGATATAATATTTAGCAACGAGTTCTCAAAATGGAGTCCCAACATTTACCATTACCTTATAAGTGTGTCTATTTTACCAAGATTCCTTTTTAATACGGGGTTTTTTGAAACATCACGCTGCTGCAAAGTGGATTGCCACACGCCAAAACCATGTGTCTATGGTGGCAGCTGCACATCTCCAACACACTCTTTCCAATCTGAAAAGAAACGCCCTTTACAGCGGATATGTTCTATCATTGGCTTGCAAATGAGTTATAACAACTTCTTTCCTACAATATCTAGTCATTGCAACCTAGAAATTTCAAGTAAACTGGCGGAGCTTCTCAAATCACAAAAGGGTAAATTCAAAAATTATTTTTATGTGTCGCCTTAATGCACAATGTCAAGGTAATTCTTGTACCCAAGTTTGTTCTATCACAGATAAACTGTTTAATTCCCCAAAGAAGTATACAGAGGTGGTTCACAATATTATGCCACATTATATCAAGTAGATGTCTATGATCAGAGGGCATACAACGTTTTTAGGATATAAAATCACTATCCTTATATCCTAACTAATCTATTTAATGTTGTATATATTGAAAAACTATGAGATGCTGTATTCATGGCATCTCACTAGAAAATATCTGGCCTGAAGGTATTTCATATGAATTCTATTAGACATTTAATTCAATTGCACCTCTATTTAAAGAACTCATCCTTAAGTGCCTTTATAGAGATTAGCCTATTGCATGATGAGTGTTAAGCCTTTGTGGCAACCTTATTAAAAAAAGGTGATCCTAACAACCTGGGTGATTAACACCAATTTTACTCACCAACAAAAAATTAAAATTGTGACCAAGCTACTAAACCAACTATAAGATTGCTCAAAAACCACATAAAGCAAAAATATGGAGTTGACTCCAGCCACAGTATATGGACAACATCTTCACTGTTGTCAATGTGTGCCAGTTTAAATCAGATAGGGCACTGACTTTTTGTGACCAAAAAGCATATTATTGCGTGCACTGAAAATATTTTAGGGATGTAATAAAAACATTTCTGCCTTCTAAAACAGTTTATTAACTGGATAATGCTTTCAACTATGTCAGCAAACATGGCCATTTGTGCTACAGGATTTTTATAGAACCCCATTCTCCCAAAGCGCTGTTAAAACAGAATGTCACTCTAATTCCTTTGTTGTAAAAGTTTAGGTTGGACCCAATACTGAGCGCCATTGATCAGAATTTGAATGGTATTTCCACCCAGGGTCAAAAGCCTCTCACAGTAATTCCATTTGTAGAAAATTGTGTGTGTTGTGTTATAAATTTGGGCGGTATAGTTGATTTCTGCCATAAGGGTCATACAGGTCAAACCCACTGAGCAAATGACAGACGTTGTGAGGATAGTTGGTCCACCAAACATACTGAAAATATAAGTAAAAAGGAGCAATCGCCTTGACAACAATTTTAGTTGTTTTATATAAATACTGCGACTCTTTGCTGTTCCACTCTCTCTACTACCAACTACTACTCCTTTCAATCACCATCTCGCTTATATACTAGAGACTTCAGACAATACCACTCTAATAGCTTAGGCTATTCTATTCCGCCAATTCTCCTTGGTTTTGGCTTGTTATTCTTCAACTCTCTATCACCCTAATTTAAGGCGATCTATCTTGTATTTGTCAAACGTTGACTTTACCAATCGCCTTAATTAAATGCAATCCAATAACAACCTGTTATAACCCAATATCACCTCATCTTGAGGCACTCAAATAAGCATAACAAATAACACTGTCAGCAGATTCTTCCCAATCTGCCACAGCTATTTAGGCTTATCATCCAATCATATTGGAATTGTGACATTACCCCCTCTTGACTGGATGATAAGGCTCCTATTGCTTATATGGCAAGAAGAACTTTGCATGCACTCAGTTAGGAAACTAACCACTTGCAGGGTCCTTGATGGTATAGGCGTCGACCCCAGTTTTCTCTATAACTTCAAATGGACCAATCCAAATACTGGCCAACTTTTATTTCCGCCCAAACCCATGTTGATCATGGAAAAGAACCATATCGCCTCTTTGATCTGAGCAACCCACTACAGCATACCTTATTGGCTGCCTGATTATTGTTCTTCTTGGGTAAGCTGAAGGATTAAGCTTTGGTTTGCTTGTTATCAATGTGTTTGAGAGGTTAGTCAAATAGTGGTGGGTTCCTTTCCGCTGGTGTCTTCTACACATGAATAAAGCAATTCCAGAAGAGACGGGTGTCGCCCATATAGTAGTTGAAAGAGACTCTTCCTCATGCCAGAATGGTAGCTAATATTATAGTCAAACATGGCAGTGGAAAGGAGGGAAAACTAATTGGAAGGTCAATCCATTACTAATTTCTGTAGTATGTTCACAAAGGTCCCATTAACCCGTTTGACCATTCCATTAGTCTCAGGGTGTTATGGAGTCATCAGAGCCCCGTGGATGCCCATAATATCATTTAATTTGGGGAGGATGTGCGAGGTGAAGTTAATTTCATTATTGGTAAGAATGAACTGAGGGCAGCCATGTCACTGGATGATAAATTCCATTACAAATAAGGCCACTGTGACCCCCCAGATCTCATATTGCCCATGTGTCAATCCACCTGGTCAAGTGGTCAATAGCCACCAAAATGTACTTACACCAGTTGGTTCCATTGGCAGAGGGCCAACTACATCTAGGGAAACCGTATGCCAAGAAAAATGTGGTTTCACTAACTTGTATGAGGTCTTCTGGCGAAATGGATTCTCCACTTGGCATTGATAGCAACAGGAAATGGTTTCAATCATGTCAAAGTTTAAGCTTTTCCAATAATACTGAGTGTGCAACAACTCTATTGCCTTGCGCACCCCACCATGTCTGACTGCCTTGTGTGCGCTCATAATAATTCCTGGCCATGCTGAGGGTTGCGGAAAATTCACTGCTGAATCGCAAATCCGCTTGTACAGTTCCCCATTCATTTGGAAGGTATTCATCCACATCTCATTTAACACTTTAATCGATTGGGGTGGTTCGTCATTGTATTTCCCACTGATCATCTTATCATACATCACTTCACTGGGATCCGCTGTCATGGCAATAGTCAGCAATTGAGATAAACAGTCAGCGTTCTGGTGCTTTACTACTGGGTGGTGAAGGATCTCAAAGTCATAAGCCTGCAGCTTAAGGGCCCATTGAGCTAAACGCTCTTCAGGCTCTTTGAGGTTCTTCAAACAATGTAACGGCGCATGATCCGTTACAACTTTAAGCTTTACCCATGCAAGTAGACTCTAAATTGCTTATACGCATAGATCAACGCTAAGCACTTCTGCTCAGTCACAGTATATTTTTCGCTCATGGCAGTTCAGACTTTGACTAAAGTAAGCAATGGGATGCTCCTCTACCTTGTCATCTTTCGGAGAAAGTACTGCCTCAGCAGCAGAAAGGGACGCATTAGTCTGAACGTTAAACTCCTTATCAAAGTTTGGATAGTGTAGCGCCGGCACACTGATCAGTGTCGTCTAAAGTGTATTGAAGGCGCTTGATGAAGTTCTGTCCATTTAAACATGGCACACTTGTTTAACAACTCAAATAGCGGCCCCCCAATACAGCTATAGTTAGGTATGAAGCACTGGTAGTAACTGACCATCACCAAAGATACCTGTATGTCAAGTTTACTATTAAGTGTAGTCATTTTACGGATGGCCTATACATTGGCTGACTGTGGTTTCTTCCACTTAGAGTCTACCACCAACCCCAGGTATTCCAACTGATCTTTGAAGAAGTTACATTTTCGAGGCTTAATTTTAATATTTGCCTCAGTGATCATGCGGAATACTGCTTCCAGATGATCAAGGTGCTCCAAAAAGGTTTGGGTGAAAACATTGATATTGTCAAGGTATTTATAGTGGTGCATTACAGCTTCAGGTCGCCAAAGATCGTGTCCATGGCTCGTTGGAACGTAGCCAGGGCATTACGCAGCCCATGAGGCATACAGATCAGTTAGAAGAGGCCTTTGGATGTGATTACGACACATTTCTCCTGTACCACTGCAGGTAACTCAATTTGTTAGTAACCTGATATCAAGTCAATTGCTGAGAAATAACGAGCTCCTAACTAATCTAAAGTATCATGATCCGCATCAAGGGGTATGAGTCCTTTTTTGTAATACTATTGAGCTTTTTATAGTCTATTACTATGCGGTTGGTGCCATTCTTATTTTTTACAATCAGAACAAGAGAAGCCCACAGACCCTTGGACAGATTGATAATTCCTGGCTTCAGCAATTTCTCAGTTTTTTTAGTGACAACATCTTCTACGGCCCTCAATCAGTAGATTGGCCAAAACCTTATGGGGAATGTTCCACTGTGTCAAATTGATGGACCACCCCCAAGCACACCCTAAATCGTGATCGTCAACAGCAAAATCTTCTTGTACTTCTGAAATAAAGATATCACTTGGTCTGTAAGTTCTTCTGATACCCTATTGAGCTCTCCTGTGGTACCACTGTCATTATGCTGGCCGGTGACTTGACTGTTAGGGAAAATTCATCTAATGAATTAAAATCATGAACCTGAAGGACCTCCTTGATTGGATTCAAGTGTAAATACGCCACTATTTGATGTTGGCGAATTTGCATTGGTTTGATCTGGATATTTGCTAACAATACCTTGATTTCTTCATGCCCTGTGAGTATGATCTTGAGTTACATGAGGCTCAAGCCATGTTTGATGATAGGGCCCAAGAACCTCCCCCATAAAGACCAGCAGGCACTTTCATTTCTAACTCAGTGTTCACTAGAACTTGGTATCTGGAAGGAATATATATAGGTCCTGCATCTCGGAGAGGTAGCCCTTGGTATTCATATTTTTGGGAAGGGAAAGTCTTGTTTTCAGTTAATAATAGCGAACTGGAATCACCACATCACTATATGCAAGGTTGATGTGCCCATGTGCATCAAATCCTTTGGCACTCCACTAAAGGTAAAGAAAATTGGGATCCAAAGTCCCAAAATGGCAAGAGTCTCCTTCATCATATCAACAATAGACCCAAAATGTCACAGGAAAGCGGTTCCAAATAGTAAATCATAAATTTCGTTTGATGGCACAATTGCCAGAGCTACAATGACATTGTACTCAAACTGCAATGGTAGAGCGCTGTACGCTCCCTCAGAGAGGGTGGTTTTTGGCTCCAGTGGTCCTGTACACCATTCAATGGTCCACATAAGGTTTTTAATGTCTTTTTCACCATCAACTTAGTGAAAACTATATTGACTGGTGCGCATGTATCTATTATAGCGCAAAATCTATTTTTTGATAAAAAAATATCACAGTATGTACACTCAGAATATGAATAGTATTGATTGTTTAATATGTGGACATTTACAGGTTCTCTTTTTCAAAAAAAATCCTTATCCCCTCACCTACTTTATGGTATTCTTTAACAATGGCATCTACAGGAAGGGCAACGTTTACTCCTTTCAGAGTTGGCATATCTGTAGCAGAATCCAAATTTTCTGAGGAAGCCAATCAAGCATTTGGCAGGCATATGACTTTGTTTGCTCTGAAGGTCCTTCAACCTTGCAGCATTGGCTTGAGCTTGTGCTACTACATTCACTCCTCCAACTGGCTGTTGATATAATATTCTGTCATCATACCGAGGGACTTCTATGGGATATACTACTATTGATTCAGGGACGTTAAGGGTTGGGATCATGGAGGTAGAGAGTTCTGTCTCTATTCCGCTCCATCTTTTCCCTGGTAGTATTGATATTGTTGCATGTAGTGCACAAAACAGTTAGGGCAGATTCGTGCCAAGTAGCCAGTGTGAACGCATTCATAGCAACTAACCCCATACAATCCACATCAATGATTTTTGTTGGATGGTCTAGATTGACAAAAGTTTTGGGTCATTCAGCATAATCAGGGCCAGGTTGGTATGATGATTGCTGGAATTTGGCGTAACTAGTTCCTGGTCAGTAGTCAGGTTGCTGGTGAATTTTTTAAGTGGCCCTGGGGCAGTAGTTGAACTGTTGAGAATAATTTGGCTGAGGTCAAGGTGTTGAATTATAGTAAGGTCGAGGGTTGCTAGGTGAGACGTGGGCCAGACAAGCGTATTCTCCTGAATAAGAGGGTACACCAGAGGAAGTAGTTTTTTGCTCCATAGTTGGCTGTGGGAAGTCAGGGGATATGCGATGTAAAAACTGTACAATTTTGAGCAGGGATTGTCATCATCAGAATTGGCAAAATGACATTGTGAAGCTCTTGGTATGGCTTTACCACAGAGGCATTACAGTGCACATGTTGGTTTTTTCTAAGTATCCTTCCCTAATCAACACGTGAGCTTCTTTCATAAATTAATCATCGAAAATCATGAGAGTCTCACTAAGGCAGAATCCAATCATTAAGAATTCTGCCTTTTGCTGCGACATCTTTGAAGTTGTCATGTTTAAATGACATGATGGTTTTTTTCTTTCTCATAACAATCACTTTAGTTACTACGATTTGATTCAAACAGCAAATTTGGATAATCACAAACAGGAAAGATGGGTGACTTTAATAGCAAAAATAATACAACATGGGTGAGCGTCGCGGCGAGTGGTGCACTTAACGGTGCAACTAAGGGCAAGAAACGCCCTGGAGGGGGACCAGGAACCCAATCCGCAAAGAAATCGCAAACTCAAACACCGTCTGGGTTTATGGTATTCACTGTAAAGCACGCGCAATATATGTACATTCAGTTAAACCAACCCTTATCAAAGGTGGAACATGGGATCAGACTCTTCCTTGGGGATGAGTCACTGACTCTGTGGGAGAAAACATGTGAGCACAGCCCTCACTTTTCCCTCACGCGGTATATGTAGCCACCAACAACATGGGCCACAGCTGGATCGACATTGGTTTCAAAACAGCCAATGAAGCCGATGCTGCAGCAAAAATCTGTGTGGAAATTGCCCTCCATTAGGGCAAAAAAATTGTGTGCACCGCGCGCACCAGATGGAACAAAGCAAAAACTTTGTTCATCTCCTTTGACTCGCTCCCCACCAACCTTCCTCATAAGGTAACTGAGGATGAGCTCCGCAAAGGTCTCATGGCCTATGGAGAAATCCAACAACTCAAATTACAGCGATTTCACTTAATGCCCAACCTGTGCACAGGCAAAGCTATCGCTGTAATCAATCTCTTCCCAGAAGTGGAAGATGATTTATCCAGAATTCCTCGCACAGCAGAACTTCACTTTGCAGATGGGGGCCAGTTGGCTGCATTCTGAGTTACACCGGAATGCACACCGCCCATTTGCAACCACTGTGGCTCACTGGGCCACAAGGAACATGCATGCCCTGTAAAAGAGGGATTAATGGAAAATGATTTTTGTGAAGAAGCTATGGACGAAGATAATGAAAACTTCGCCAAAATGATTGATGGCCACCACCCATTCCGCTGGGGTGAAGATGTACTATACTCCATCGTGGACCCAGTTACAAGTAAACAGCGTAAAGCAGCACAAAAAGCCCGCAAGAGAGCAGCGGCTGAAGCGGCGGCACATGCGGAATCCGCCATTAACCACAGACAAATTCAGGAGGATATTTCAGATATTCACTGAACCAACCATTCAATACAATATGCCCAGGTCAAAAATTTTCACAGTAACCAGACTGAGCCACAAAGCGTCATCATTCATGCACATAATGAGGAACAATGCAACCGCAATTTGGGTGAAAATGCGGTGCACAATGCAACAAAGTTGAACCTCAAAATTATAAAATTTAATTAACAACCCGCATCAAATCAACATGAGACCTGTGCAGGAAAAGTTGATGCAAATGCAAAAAACTGGAATTCCCTTGAATCATTGGGTCAGATCAAGGGAACCAACAATGGCAGTGAAAGAGTTGGAGTACAGACGCAGAGCATGGCCAAAATGAGCTGCGGTGGGATAGGACCAGAGGGTCCTCCCAACCACTCCTGAGGCGCCACGGGCACCTCAGTGTCAATAGAAATGCTAAACATCGCGGGAGCCTGGGCTCATACGTCCTAAGCCAAAAGCTGGCATTCCTGTGAAAACCTCTTGTAGACATCTTGGCCAGCCAAGAAACCCACTGCCTACAAGGGGAAGAAGAATCCCTGGTCAACCAGGGTTGCACCATCACAATCAGTATGGACATCTCACTGTGGGGTGATAGTCCAAAACAACAAAAAATTTAAAAATACAAATTCATCATCACACACTTGCACGGTCAAGTCCTGGTAGCAACAATCACATGCCAAGATGAAATAATTTTGTTAGCATGTATCTATGCACCGTGCACTGCAACTGAGAGAAAAAAAATTGAAAAAATTTCTACTCTCACCCTCCCACCAGATATCATCATGTTAGGCGATTTCAAATGCTGGGA
This sequence comes from Massospora cicadina, assembly GCA_022478985.1. Classification (NCBI taxonomy): domain Eukaryota; kingdom Fungi; phylum Entomophthoromycota; class Entomophthoromycetes; order Entomophthorales; family Entomophthoraceae; genus Massospora; species Massospora cicadina. The sequence goes on from JAKSZP010018540.1 coordinate 155,392, forward strand.
TAACCCCAATACAGATTGATGGCCTAATCCCAGGGGATACCCACCTGGACACATTGAATATTGCACAATGAAGGCATCTCTTGACTTACAGGATGCTCTTCCTCCCAAACTACCAATCCTTCCCCATATGAAAAGACCCAACATACGTGAGAGGGACTGCTCATATCAATGAGTCATATTGACCACATCCTCATCCCGCAATCCCACCACTCAAGAATCTCCAAATTTAAAAACAGCAAAAAGATCAATTTTTCTGATCATTGATTAGTTACAGTGCAGTTAGTGCCAACCCAATCCCACACACAGGTGTCTCCTTGGAGAAAGCTTCACCCAGAAAATATAAAATTGCCCAAGATATCTGACTGGGTTGAAAACAAGGCTACAAACCTAGAATTCACAGCTCCATTCACTTGGATCCCATCAGAACATGGAAATGTTTCAAAAAGGATTTAATAAACAAAACCTGACATATTGCATCACGCAAGTACACCGCAGACACAGCCACAATCAAGCGTACCTTGGCAGAACTAGACCACCTGGAAATTTCTACTCCAAGATCTGGCTATAGCCCTAACTGGGGATGCAAATGGGCAGAAATTTCAGCCCAACTTAATAATCTCATCTTAAAACATCAACACAGAATCAAAGTATCAAACAAAGGTAAGTTCATAAAGGAAGGCGAAAACTGTTCAACATACTTCTTCCACCAATTCCATTCCCGCGGAAACCAGCCCACATGCACACAGGTCCGCAAGACCAATGGCACCGTGGCAACTGACCCTGAGGAGGTCAAGGCGGAAGTACACCGCAATTACACCAAATTATATTGTGAAACACCAACAAATTCACAAAAAATTAAATAATTTATTCAAACTGCCGAGATACAAAGTACACCACCAGATTACAATATACTATCCCTTATTATATGAGAGGAGCTTTGGGAAACAATTCGCGGTGCACCACGTAGGCAATGCCCAGGGCCTGATGGATTACCTTACAAATTTTATAAAAAATATTTTCAACAAATCGCCCCCCTCCTATTGGCGTCTATGAACCAGAGCTTGTTAAAAACATGCGTATTACCAGGAGGTCATGAACCCTATGTTATGACCTTGTATAAAAAGGGTGACAAGTTGGACCTGGCCAACTGGCGCCCAATTGCACTCTCCAATTCTGACACAAAAATTCTAACAAAAATTTTAGCATCCAGATTAGGCGCAATTGCCTCTGACGTCCTGTCCCCAACCAGTTTGGGTTTATACCAGGGCGTTCAATCTGGAACAACATTCACCCTGTTGCAAATATTTGCCAATCCAAAGCAACTGGTGCCCTGGTCTTCTTGGATCAGGAAAAGGCGTATGACCGTTGTAGCTGGCCATGCCTAAAAGAATGTCTACATGCCTTCAAACTCCCACCAAGATTCATAAAATGGGCGATGCTCCTAACAGAATCTGCAACCATGGCTTTATGTGGCCCTGGATTCTTAACAAATAAGATTAAACCACACAGAGGGCTCAAACAAGGGGATCCCCTCAGCCCAATGCTATATAATTTCATCTTTGACCCACTCCTCCGAGTAACTGACTCACGTCTCATGGGGATAACCGCACAAGGACAACCAACAGTCAAGATACTGGCCTTTGCAGATGACTGCGTAGCAGGTATAGCAAACAATGAAGATGCCTGACAGCTGGAACGCACTCAAGAGGAATACTCCAAGGTGAGCAATGCATCGCTTAACAAAAGGAAGAAAGAAATTATCCTCTTAGGCAAATATACAAACAATTGGGCTACAACATCAGAACCTCTTACCAACACTCGAAGAAAGAACCCAATCATCTTACCCTTTGCAACACCTCCCACCAACACTCCTGTCCGACACCTTGGAATCTGGCTAGAATCAGGGGGATATGCTACTGAGACAATGGAAAGTAACCTGTTACAACGGGTATCCAAACGCGTAGCCTCCCTCAGGGGGAGAGCTCCAGGACTAACAGGACGAGTTACAGTTGCTAACTCGCTCACCCTCCCAATACTGTGGTACCAGGCCCATGCGATAGCCTTCTCACCTACCTTTATATCCTCAATTAGCGCGCTTATCCAGGGCTGGTTGTGGCCTGGCTCTCACCCTCATACACGGATGGAAACACTATTTGGCCCGCGCTCAAGTGGAGGCATGGGACTAATAGATTTTGAGAGCCACGCCAATTACATCCTAGGTACCTGGATAAAGGAAATCCTTGCTCCAGACCTCCCACAACAACATTGGTCCAGAGCAGCAAGGACTAACTTTGCACAAGCGCTCAAATTAGCCAACCCACATAGTCCACCCAGACTACTTTCATACCTTTCCAAACATCATACTGCAACGGATCCGCATGGAACCTCCCCTCATTTCAAACATATCCTCCAAACATTCCGCCGTATGGGATGGACCATAGAGAACATGGGTACTATACAGGGAAGGGGACGACCCAGCCCCCAATTCAAATTAAGGAACCCAGAAAACCACCCCCAGAGGGATATGCTCGCAACAACCCCAAGAATAGCTAGGATATAATACCTAGATAAGCTGGACATTCCCTATGATTTAACCACACAGAAAGCAATGTGGAAAATGACTCACCACCCACTTCTACAGCCAAGGATAAGAGCAAACGCCTGGCGCTGTTTGAGAAGGACCTATAGGATGGCGGACCGCTCCAACTCCCTCCACAAAACATGTGCAGTATGTGGAGGGGAGGGATCCCTACATCACCGCCTAGAAACATGCCCCCCAACCAAAGCTATATGGCAGGAAGTCGCACGCCTGCTCAAGATTTAAAACAAAAAGGAATTCTCGATATTAAAGAGTATCTTTGCGCTCCAGATTGAGTCACCAATCCCATCTACTCTCCGCTCCCCAATAATACCCATTACAATGTGGACAATACACACAATTGCATTAGATGCGTTCAAGGCACGGTCTCAACCATTCATGGGATTATCAACAGATTCCATGTCCACTTAGTAGAGCACTTCCAACCTGGCTCTATGGATATGAGACCAAGACAAAAAGCGCTCATAGAATCATGGTTCCCACTCTGGTTCCTCCACACAGATCCTTTCCTTCACACCTGCTCCATAGTAGGGGAAACCCCCTCAGAGTAGCGCACTAACCCCCCATACCTAGCAGTCCCACTGGCAACAGGGGTAACTTGAGTACCCTGGGGTGCCCAATTTTTTATATTTTTGTTAGTTATTTTCCTAGTTTCATGTATATTCGGTAATGTACGTCCCCTGGTCAGCTTACCTCGGTTAAATAAAATAAATGACATGATAGTGGGTACCAACCAAAGTTAAGGCTAGGCGACAGGAGGCTCAGAAGGTGAAGCTTCAGGCCCTTCCTGATGTCAGGCACACAGTAGACCAACGCTAGTACAAGCCAAATATGCTCAGGTTTGTACTAGTGAGGTGCCTAACGCCCAACCCTTGCATCAGCCCAAGTGTTAAAATGGATGGTTATTCAATTAACGTGGATGGTCCAATTCTGTTAGTTGAAGAACAGGGTTTCAAAATCCGTTCCATTTACAGAATTATGCATTTGGGTTGGATCCAACTTCTATTGATTACCCAAGTGAAGTCAATTTTGGTGTACTCTACCAATTTGGATGGTATTGTTTTCCTATTGGTGAATTAGTGCTTGGGACCACTTTGGCAGACTCCGAATTTCCCTGACAAAATTTAAATAAGTTTTCTGAAACCAACATTCCTAGTTGATCAACTTCCTACAATAAATTTCCCTGTTTTTCCCATTTTATTTATGTTAACTCAGACAATCATGTGCACAGACCTCTTCAAGGAGGTCTCACGATACCTTAACCAATATATTTTATATATGATTAGGTTATCACCTAGTGCACCGTTGGTTTGCCCAGGTTCCCTCCAACCCGGGACGTTTACTCCTTCATCTTTAGTGCACTTCGTCATTTTTGGTTAGTTCTCTATCTTAACGATTGATCTCTTTTGCTTGAGTTACTATTGCTCCAGAACCCTCTGCTGGGCACTATTAACTTTTATTCTATTTGGCTAGTACCCTGGCATTGGCCCTGTGCACCAAGCCCTACCACGCTGGGAACAGGAGAGTTATAGACACTCTCCTTACATTAGTCAACCAACTAACTAAATTTATGTGCACAAACTTTTTCCGAGTGGGACTTTTCCAAGGTAATTGGTGGGTGCCAGCTGTGGGCTTCAGATGTGGTCAGCCGCACTTCTGTTTCCTCTTTTTCCTGAAGCTGGAGCAACTCGGCGTTACTATGGTTGCTTCTAACTGAAAAGTACCCAACCTTCATGCTTGTACCTATTGGATACGGACGCTTCAAGGTCCAAAAGTTGTGATTCCCCGACTTTCTACCAAAATTACCAATTTAGATTTTAGTAAATGGGTTTTACTTTGACATTGCGTTCAGATGATGCTGGCAGAATTGGTGCAGATGGCCCTAGTGGTGTTGGCCTTAAATAACGTCAGACATTCCACTGCTGTTATGGGAATAGAGTTTTTACATCTAAAAACGCGTTCTATAACGAAAACACTATGTATACCTCTGAGCCATATTTGCTCTCTCATGGCTCAGATAAGGAACCTATTCCTGTGTACCAAATCACCCTAGAAAATCCCCGTTTGACCTCTTCCATGATTCTCAGCACTCAGGAAGTTGAAAAAGAGACTGAGTTTACAATATGAAAATGTTTATGCACCTGCTGAAGATATGGTGGGATATGTGGCCTCAGTAGTAAGAGTGGCCAATTATCCCTCTCCATTATTTGATTCAAAATCATACCAGGATGACATGATAATGCCAGATGAAGAGTTTGGTGGTGATTTACTGGCGTTTTCTGCTTTAATTAAAGACCATTTCAGGTATTATCTACTGACTGCTACCCTTTCCTCCCCTTTAGGGAAATCAGCACCACTATTCTGGTGGATACTGGTGCAAAGGAAAATTTTATGGAGAAGAGTCTAGCTGACTACCTTGTGCTGTTTTACTTGCAAATGGTATGCTTAGGGTAGGTGCGTCCCAAGGTATTCTCACTCTGAAGATCATAGGGTCAGTGGACTATCAGGTTGGCAAGTACCACTTGTCCAATCACTTCCAAGCTATAAAAAAACCTAAAGTACCTTATCATCTTGGGTGTGGAGTGGTGGCGGAAATTTGACGTTAGAACCAACTTGAAAGAGAATACCCTATCCCTAACTTTGGAGAATAGTCGCATATTAGTTGTTCCTTTGTTGGAGGAAAATGCACAATGTGAATTGCCCCACTGGCCCCACCTTCACACTCTTAGCCTTTCTTCTATGCTGAAGCCCACCATGGAGGTTCTCCTACCTTCTTTTTTGAGGGGTTGGAATCTTCTTTTGATGCCACATCTGCTAACGCACTAACTGATCACTTAGAGTTTGATTGTGAGTTCAAGCTCACTGTGGATCTGTGGCCATATTTCTTCTCCCATTTACCCATTGACCTTCCTGGAGGAAGAGGCGTTAGATGTGTGGGTGAAGGAGCAGTTAGCCAAAGGCGCGATTTTTCAGCGTAGCTTCCTGTAAGCTCCCCACTTCTCTTTGTTGAGAAGGCTGGTCGTACTCTATGCCCATGCGTAGACTATGGGAACCTCAACAATGTCACTGTACCAGATCTACATCCCATCCCTTTAGATTCGCAGTTTGCACGCTATGTAAAGAAGACTAAGGTCTTCTCCAAACTGGATTGCCTTAATGCGTTCAATCAAATTCGTAATAAAAAAGGGCAATAGTGGTTAAATGCTTTCCGTACCAGAAAATGGATCTTCCAATTTTGGGTCATGCCCTTTGGTCTTAAGAATGCCCCTGCTATCTTTCAACGCCGCATTGACGCAGCGTTGGGGGACATGTTAGGGGTATGTGCGGTTGCCTACATGGATGATATCATGGTGTTTTCCCCCGATCATGAGTCCCATGCAGTACACCTTCAGCAAGTGGTGGAGAGGTTAAAGGCAGCCAGCCTTACACTGAAGATTATCAAGTGTGAATTTTTCAAGTCCCAGGTCACTTTTCTAGAAAACGTCATGTTTGACATAGGATACCTGATAACATCAGACAAGGAGAAGGCTATTCGTGAGTGGCCCACTACCATCTCAATCAAGGAATTGAGGAGCTTTTTGGGGACGTGTACGTTCCTCAAGAAGTTCACGCCCAATCTTTCCAAGGTTGCGGCACCTTTATATAAGGCTAGTGGTGCCAAGGTGCTTCATTGGTCCCTCATTTTGGAGGATGCTTTCCAAGCAGTGAAGTGCAACATTTTTCCACGTCTGTCCTTCGCCATGTAAATCCTTCAAAAGAGTTCATTGTGTCTACTGATGCCTCCAACTTCGCCATAGTGGCTGCCTTGTTACAGGTAGGCGAAGATGGGATAGAGCATCCTGTGGGATATTTTTCCAAAAAATGTCTTTTCCTGAATTGTATTACGCCGTTAATGACAAGGATTTACTAGCAGTGGTGGAGGCGCTGACTTATTGGCGTCACTACTTTTATGGCACTCCCAAACTTTCCAGGTACGTACAGACCACTGTGCCTTGCTGTACTACCGCGCTCCTCATGTCCTAACCCCACGGCAGACCCATAGGCATGAGACCCTTACCCAATTCGCATTCTCTTATGGGTTCACCAAGGGCAAGGATAATGGTTTAGCGGATGCTTTGAGCCGCAACCCTGCTTTAGCGCCTGATCCCAAGGAGGTAGAAGTTCATAACACAAAGTTGATGATTCCGTCAAATAAAATTGTGTCCAACTTCCCTCTCCCCCGGCCAATGGGCCAGAGCTTGCACCTCTGGAGAATGGGGAGGAATACAGTATGTTCAGAAAGGTAGTCCTTTCTCAGCCTTTGATAGCTGAACATACTATGGTCCTTGGCAAGAGAGCGTTGAATCAGTAGAGTATTACCAGGGGTTATCACGTGAAGGATGAGATAGTATGATTTCAGGGGCGCTTATGGGATCCCGTCAGACCACTTTTTCCTGGAATCATCTAGGACCATCATGCTGGAATCACCGATGGTCATCCTTGTAAAATAAAGACCTTGGAGTTAGTATGACGTACCTACAATTGGAAGGGCTTGCCTGCTCAGATGGGACGGTATTGTAAAGAGTGCTTGATCTGCAACTAAATGAAACCAAACAATCAGCCTTTAGCGGAGTTGTTGGTACATGTCCAGAAGGCTGAAGGGCCCTGGACTTCCCTATTGGTGGATTTCATTGTGGAATTACCTGTCTCTGAAGGGTATGATGCCATCATGGTGGTTAACTGGTTTACAAAGTTCTCCCACTTTATTCCTTGAAGAACTATAATAGCCGCTGCTTAGATGTCTAAGCTCTTCGTCACTCATGTGTTTGTGATCCATGGGGTTCCCCAAGAGATTATCAGTGACTGTGACCCCAGTATACCTCTGTCTTTTGGGAAGAGTTGTGTAAGACTCTTCAGATTTAACCCCGCCGTTCAACTGCCTATCACCCCCAATCAGATGGGAACACTGAACGAGTGAACCAGAGCTTGGAACAGTTTCTGCGGTGTTACACCGCCACGGATCATTCCGATTGGGTTTATCGCCTTCCTATGACCCAATTTAGCATAAAAAACTTTGCATTCTTCAATTGGTAATTCCCCGTTTTTCTCCAACTATGGCTTTAACCCCGCCTTTAACATGGAGCCCAGATGTGGATATAAAGTTGAAGCGGTGGTGGACTTTGCTAAAACTATCAAGAAGGTCCACCAGGGGGTTTCCACAAGTTTAGAGGCGGCAATGTATGTGTATAAGGAGAACGCTGATGGCAAGCGCCAAGTGTGTCCCACGTACAAGGAAGGGGATCTTGTGATTCTGGATGCTCATAAAATCCCTATCAAGCAGCAATTCAATAATCTGGGACCAAAGAGGAATGGCCCTTACCGCGTTGTTAGAAAGGTGGGCCACGCCTCATACAAGTTAGATCTTCCCTCTTCATTTCATATCCTTTCTGTCTTTCTTGAGAGAAAATTGACGTTATTTGAGGGCCCCCCACCAGAGATACACGAGGCCTATCTTGTGGATGGGGCGCTATAGTGTGAAGTGAAAGAGATAGTAGCCTCCTGCCGATTTAAGAGAAGACTTGAGTACCTGGTATCTTAGAAGGTTTTTGACGCTGCAGAGAACAGTTGGGTCCAATCACGTGACTGTGTGCATGCCCAAGATCTTATTGAAGCTTTCCATAAGCGTTTCCCGCTTGCCGCTGGATCTCAACCCAAACCGACCATTGCCGCAACAAAGTTGGCCCCAGCCCACAAGAACTTTTTCTTTAGCGCAAGCCCCTAGAGGGGGTTGAGCCTCGTCAGGAGGAGAGGGTAATGTCATGATTAAAGGACAAGATAGTGGATACCAACTCCAAGGATAAGGCTGGGCGACAGGAGGCCCAGAAGGTGAAGCTTCAGGCCCTTCCTGATGTCAGGCACACATTAGACCAACGCTGGGTACAAGCCAAATATGCCCAGGATAGTACTAGTGAGGGGCCTAACACCCAGCCCCTTGCGTCGGCCCAGGCATTAAAGCAGACGTTTTATTCAATTAATGTGGATGTTTAAATTTAGTTAGTTGAGGAACGGGGTTTCAAAACCTATTCCATTTATATAATTACGCATTTGAGTCAGATCCAACTTAATCAATTACCAGAATAAAGTCATCTTCGTGTATTCTACAAATTTGGATGGTAGTGTTTGACTATTGGTGAATCAGTGCTTGGGAACACTTTGGCAGACTCCAAATCTCCCCAACGAAGTTTAAATAGATTTTCCGCTACCAACATTCCTTGTTGGTCAACTTCCTACAATAAATTTACCATGTTTTCCCGTTTAATTTATGTTATCTCAGACAATCATGTGCACAGACTTCTTTGAGGAGGTCTCACGCTACCTTAACCAAAACATTTTATATATGATTAGGTTATCATATTGTGCACCGTTGGTTCGCCCAGGTTCCCTTCAACCTGGGTCGTTTATCCCTTCATCTTTAGTGCACTGAATCATTTTTGGTTTTTTCTTTACCTTAACAATTGCTCTCTTTTACTTGCGTTATTATTGCTCCAGCACCCTCTTCTGGGCTTAATATTTTTTTATAACGGCTAGTTCCCTGGCGTTGGCCCTTTGCACCAATCCCTACAACGCTGGGAACAATGAGTTATAGACACTCTTCTTAAAGAGGTGCCCCCAAACAGTCAAAGAATGGTATATTTCACATCCTAGTAGGTAATAGAGCTTCTCAGAAGTTAGCAGGTGACTTGATCATCATTCCCAACATCCAAGGCAGATATCAACAGTTTTGCTTTCCGTCAATCAATGTTCCTTCTGCTGCAAATTTTAAACCGTTTGAAAAAGCCATGGATATTCCCATTTAGATCAAATAGAGGCAGCTTCTCAATATTGACCTTCTCATCCCGTTCACAACTTTTTGGGAATACTGAGGAATGAGTCAAGATCCAAAAGCAGTTTCTTGATGAGAAGCTGGTCCAGTGGAAGTTGTGATATCCGCTGCTTCAGAGGTAGCGTGACCTTCTGCCATGGGTAGCACCGCCATCACTTGAGGGAATTAGCTCAACTCATACTCATATCCAGAGCTACCATCCTGGGTCTAGTAGCTCCGACCAGCATCATATTCCTCCGTGTATTTTGCCCCCCTTGTCATCCTTCCTCTTCCCAATGAGAGGGATGAGAAGTACTGGTCAATTTCCGCTCATCATGTTGCAGTCATTTGGTGTTATCTAAATGATTGGCGAGTTCCTTGTTTTGTTGTCCCAGAACTTGCATTTGACTAAACATGCTATCAAGCTGGAGCATAATGGCATTCCGTTCTTGAAGCAGTACATCCTGTTTCTTGAGTACTGCGTCTAAAGTGAGTTTGAGATCCTCATAACCATCTGGTGCAGTGTTTCATAAAGATTCCCCAGAAACGCAGGCTTTATGAGACATAGCCGGCAACTAAAGATCTGAGACTTTAGTGATTGATCAATGGCCCCTTATAGTGAGCACCACTGTTATAAAT